>JAFBJS010007958.1:0-14778 GCA_016785265.1 Paraplagusia blochii | reverse complement strand
GGGAAAAAAGAAAGGATAAGAAGATAAGATAAGAATATGATACTGTATTGTTGCACAATAAAAGCGATATATATATATATATATATATATAATTACAAGCAAGAAAATCAGTAAATTTAACCATTGTTAAATGGAGGTGAAAATGGGTGAAAGATACAAAATTGAAACCTAAGATCAGATATAGTAGGTAATAGTTATAAGTATGCTTGACAGGTGTATGGAAACATCTACAATGTGTTTTGTTGAGGGTACACAGGTCATCCATGATGGTCCCTGGTGGACTGGAGCTAATGATTGATTATTGGTTTCTGTTTGTAGCATGGAGCACAAAGTGACTGGATATCTGGATGTTCAGATTGACTCCCATTTCCCAGTTTCCATTTTACACCATTAATGCTTCTCTAATTGTAATTACAGGGTGTTAGAGGTGCCGCGACAGAGGGCGGGGAGGAGCAGCTGCGTGCGATGACTTTTAGCTCAGTAAATGAGTCTCGGTAAATACTGGCTTGTTTGCTGGCAGGCACTTAATGAAGCCTCCTGGTGGCTGCAGACCTGGCTGAGTGCACATGTGTGGCATGGACAGAAAATCTCTGCTGCTCACAAACGACGATATCCGACAATGGACATTAATGTATTCATATGTCCTGTGATCATTTGCGTAAATAGCAATAAATAAAATTTCGCACAAATCTAATGAAATGATCTTCATCTGGTCCATGTTGCTCTTTTCTCTCTGTGCTGCAGCTTTATTAAAAGCCCTGTGTGTGTGCTAAACATCAGACGACAGGGGGGTTTCTGGCTCACATTAGATGCACTCACCACATGTCCAAACAGGTGGAGTAGTCTGTGGATCCCAGCAGGACGTCTGGAGGTCGATACCACAGGGTCACAACCTCATTGGAGTAAGTATGGCTGGGGACTGACTTGGCTCTGGCCAGACCTGGAAGAAAGAGGACACAGCAGGAGTGTTAGAGCCGTGCACAACATGTAATGGTGATAAATTATTTCTTTAATATCATCTAAACCTGTACTATCTCCAGTCCATTGCAAGCTAATTGGGTTAAAAAAAAAAAAAAAAAAAAACTTTCTCTTGACATCAACAGACATGATAATGAAAATTACAAGCACACGTCTCATTAGCTTTGTTCCCTCTCTGTTTAGTGGTGAACAGAGTTCTTACATTAATTAGTAATTTGAGTAACAATTAGCTTCTGTGTGTCGTCCTGATTCCGGCTCTGGTGGCCCCCTGGAGGGGCCAAACATTAGGGTTGTTACAAACGTAAAAGAAATGTAGAAGAAGAACATTAGAGTCGAGAGTTAACAAAGGAATTGTGTGTTTATTTTTTTTTCTTTGGGCTGTAATAAAAAAAAAAAAATCCAGTTATGTAGTTATGCAACCTGGTAATGGATAAGTTACCATTTTGCCGTTTTCACACTGGCACTTAATTCGGAATTCGCTGCCAAGCGAAGCCAGTGTCGTTCCCCGTTTGCATTCACATTACAAACTAATGCACATTCGCTCCTCAGCTAATGCGCATTAACTCATCCACCTCTAGTCGGGGGTTTCGATAACGAATTAACTAATACGGGTGTAAATCAATAAAAAGTATAACGGTTGTCGCTCCCCACATGTGTGTGAACACCCGTATTAGTTTAACCAGCTCATAAAATGCAGCGGGAGTGGCTCATCTCCTTGTCATCCGCTATATGTTGCTGCGTTATTAGGAACAGGATTACAAAACACTTTCTCAAATTTTCTCTCCTTATCTTCTCATTCGTTCTTTGTGTCTCCTTCTCATCACCCTCATACGTCGCCTTGATCTTTCTCTAACCTGCTCCATTTCTTCTTCAAAATTGCATGTGCGTTTGTTGACAGAATCCATGTTGAATAAAACCACACATTAACAAGATCTCGTTATATGACCATGTGATCAAATTGAAACTGGACCATGCGCATTCACTCCCTTATCCTGTGTGAATGCAAAGCGGGTATCGAATGTGCAGCGGATACTAATTAAACTGAATGTGAATGCAAAGTGAATCGAATGCAGGTTAGTTAATACGGGATCGAATCCCGAATTAACTACTTCGGTATTTGATTCCAAATTGAATAGAGAAAACGGTATAAGTGACAATGGGTGGATGGATGGATGGAGTCTAGTGGGCTTAGAACTGTGACCTGCACTGCTCCAATGCTAAACTGTTTAAAAGTCTTCTGAATCTGAATTAACCATTGAATAGCAGAAGGGTAACAGAATGTTGAGTAGCGCTACAAAGTACAACATGTAAAAAACATCTTTGAAGATTCTCATTCATCCAGGTCATGATATCCGAAAAGGATTTAGTTGTCAGCAACTGGACTTCTTCTTGGAGTTGAAAGACGTTTAATTCCTCAACTGAGGAACTACATCAGATTCAACACATCAGAACAGGACTCAGCAGTTCATCTCCATCACAAAGAAAAGAGACACTCTTTTAAGGACTCAGATGTGAATATTTTGGACAAGGAGGACAGGGGCTTTGAGAGAAGTGCAAACCATATATGTCCATCTAGATCAACCAACCTTGAATAGAGGTGGAGGTCTGTGTCATCAATTGTCTGCGACAGACCATTCTGCCTTGAGATACCATCCTCATCAATACCAGAGCAGTCTTCTCTAAACCAGTGTGACAATGATTCCCATTCACATCTGGACATGTGACAAGAAAACTGCTCATCAACATCATTTCTGTCTATAAAGGTGAGGAGACCAAAACAACTCTTCACACCTTTGTCCAGTGGTGACTATAAGCCGCACCCAATACATTTCTTAAAGGAAAAAACATTTTGTACATAAATAAGCCGCACCCAACTATAAGACACATGTGCCGCATTCTTGTTGCATTTTCCATGATGAGGGTCAGTTTATGCTAATTTTATTCACGTACGAAGCGCGTTACCGTACGTTATACTTCTTCTTCTATAGTGTTTATTGGCGGTTGTCACTTGTGTCTTCCTTGACACCACTCTTACCTTTTCTGCTCGAGCAGTTAGAAAAAAATGCATACATTAGCCACATCTCTGCATAAGTCGCAGGTTTGAAATTGTGTGACAAAAGTTGCGGATTATAGTCCGGGGATTACGGTAAATAAACAAAAAAATGCATTTTGCATACATACAAAGAGGATAATGAAACAGAATCTATCGATAAATGTGACACTGAAGGCACAAACTACAGTGCCCCCTATGTCCATTAAAAAAAACATGAAACAAAAAAGTAATGAATTAAATAAATATATTAATAACTAATATAATAACTATCTCATCTTTACTTAACGTATTTTTCCTTGTCGCAGTGGGTCTTGGAAGTCCTTGCGCGATAGTAGAGGTATCGCTACACTCTGCATTGAGATTTCAAGATGCTGCATTAAGCAACACAGTAAAAACTCCAGCACCATAACCCACAAACAGCGCCAACGTGTCTATCGACAGTTTAATTTTAAGACTCCTCTGGAGCCTCTACTCATGCAAACTGTGAATGAAGATCATTAAGGTTTCAGAAAATATTCTCTGAGATGTTAACAGACTGCAAACCAAAGGTCCTTTGAATTAATCACACATCATTTTTCAGTTGGTTCCAGGCCATCAGTGACCTTTGCTGGTTCTACACTACATCCGTCTTTGTAAAGGCAGCTAAATGTGTTGAATTTTAATTCACATTGTCCAGGGTGTTTTCACTGCAGAGGCTTCAACTTTCGGTTCTAATCTGGCTTTTTTTTTTACTTACCAGATTAGTTAAGTGCGTATCTGCTGTCTCCCCTGGCAGCAAATTGTAGAGCTGTGCAGATGCTGCAGGCCTTAATGAGACTGATGGCATCGCCTCTGTCTCTTCCCAAGTGGTCGGAGGACTTAATTAAACCATTTAAGCTAAGTTTAAAAGAAGGCAGACTTCCTGCCCTGCTGAGTGTCCCCCGAGTGTGGAGGAAAAGGGTGGGAGGCGAGAGGGAACAAAGGAGGGCAGCGTTTAACATTTCCTGGTGTCTCAACACCCACAGGAGAAGGTAGTTCCAGCCAGAATCCATCAAGGCCAAGCTCTGTAATTTCCACTCAGTGATACAGAGGAGAATAGACATCATTTAGCTCACACTGAGAGCCTATCATTTCCACTGCACTCCTTCTGTGCGGCTGCATGTGCAGGGGGTGGGACGTGGGGGTGTTAACAAAGACAACATGTACTCATCATATCAGTAGCAGGAGGTTGACGTGTTGGTGGTTTTAAACACACCACAGCAGAAGAAACAAGTCCAGATGAAGAAGAAATCGAGTACAAAACCAAAACAAAACAAAACAAAACGAAGAAACCCGCAAAGAACCACTGTGTTTGAGAAATACTGATAATGTTGAAGAGTTCTGTTTGGAAACTGGACATTTTTCTTTCTTAGTGAAACATTTCCCAAGAGGCCTCTCTTTCTTCGATGAGAGGTGAAACATTTTTCTTTATACAATATTTTTGAGAAATTCATTTCCAGATGCCAAATTGAAATCTTCAACCTTGACACTGACCGGGCTGACTGAGCTATTTTGATAATGTTCTATTCGAGAGAGGTAGAAATAATAAGGGTCTAAGGATGCAGTGGCCACATGTCTCCCCATGAAACATTTTTACAACCTGATAACTTGTCTGTCCTTACGGCAACTCAAATTTACAGTTTGCCACAGTTATCACAGACAAAACCAAATATTCATCAAAAAAGGTTTGTGTTTTTCTTTCTTTACAGATACAGTCACGGAAAAAAAATTATTAGACCACTCTTTCGTTAATTTCTTGTCCATTTAAAAGTCTGCTTTCACCTAATCTACATTAATCTTGACAAATATAATAACAACAAAAAAGGCTCATAATTAGGTTTAATTTCAGAGCTGATTTATTGCCATTTTGCATGGTTTTATTGACAGTGACAAAAATCACTTCCGTTCCTACATCACTAGCAATAACATTGTACTGACAAATACAGTGCTTTTAGTCATTGCATGGTTTTGTGTTCATTGTTTCCCCCAGGTGATAAACCTTTAGTGGAACAAGGCATTGAGATGAACAAGGAATTGAAGAAAACAGCAAAGTGGTCTAATAATTCTTTCCATGACTGTATGTAATGTAGAATTATTTACATTTATTTATTATTTATAACAATCAATGCTTGATAATATAGAGTAATTGAATTTAAATAACACACTCAGCAGGATTAGTTTACATTTTTTTCATCGCTATCCCTAGCCTCCCTTATTCCTTATGAATCAACAACCAAAAACAAACAGACAAAAAACTAAATGTCTATGCTGAAATATAGTGCATGCACCGCCAATACTACAAACCCTGCTGGTAGGACAATTTTGATGCACATTTGCTATGATATGATTACACTGCAGGCCAGATTTGGTCCCCAGGCCTGAGTTTGTAACCATACCATATGAAATATGTCCACTAATGCAAGTCTTCACCCACTTTGTCCCAGGTACACAATATTCTTCATCAACTTTTGGCACTTCCTCCATGAACACCATGGGGATTTACCCGCCTAAATTACTTTACTGCCACTCCTGATTCCTTCACCTCGGATCTCCCTCACTATAGCCCCTCCTACCTCTTTTTGCCATACACCAGTGTTTTTTTTACAATTTCTGAATCTTCTACAATCTTCTGCTACACTAATACTAATCTTACCCCAAATCCTCAAACACACATAAGTATATTCACTGTATTCATTGCCATTAACACCATACTGTAATTGGAGACTTAAAGGTACTTCGGGAAAGACTGATCCAATCAGTTCTCCAACATGTTTAGTCGCAGGTTTCATTTCTCCACTGAGGAACCGGTCTCATCGTGTTCCTCAGTTGAGGAATAGAAGACCAGTTGATTACAACCTAAAATTTTGGATATTACGACCTGGATGAATGAGAATCTTCACAGATCCTTACAGTCCAGAAAATACAGGCATACGATGTCCAATATTTTTATATTTTTTAACTTATTATTGACTTATTATTGAGGAAAAAACGTTATTAAATGACCAGGTGTGACAATACAAACAGCGAGTGACTGAATGAGCCTGTGTCAGTGGGCGATACTGAGAGATTAAATGTTGTATCTGTGTTGCGGTGCTGTTTCCATTTGCTCTGACTGTTGGTTTTATGGCACCTTGTGATGTCTTGGCTGAGTTAATAAAGTGGTGAGACTACACTGATCTGATCTTTCAGCTGGAAACCCCTCTAGTGCATTGACACAAGACAGGCCTACTTCAAAGGCCTGACCAATGGATTAATGTTCACACGCAGACAGACAGGGAGAGAAAATGAAAGATCGACCTTGATCTGTTACAGCTGACCTGTCCCTCTGTCCAGGGTTCTGGTCACTATTCAATTATGCATCACCATCCAGGACTACAACAGGTGTCAGATAATAGACCTTACAGTGGGAGAGTAAGGCCCTGATACTGCAGCAGGATGAACCCGGTATACATAGAGAGAAGGATTAAAATAGGTTGTTCCCCCCCAGGGATCACAGCCCACTGTTCTTTTGAACATCATTTTTGTAGCTCCTGCTTGCTCCTCCTTCCCCCTCCCCAGAGTAGTCCTCCTCCTCCTCCTCTTTTCCCCTTACCAATTTCTACCATGCATCAGGTTGGGAGTTGGAGCCAGAAGGGTTTTTAATACTGTTTGAAATCTCTATACACAGGGAAAACAAAAGCAGCTCTTGAACTCATTTGTACTCATGGGCAACACCCAGAAAACATGCATCAAAATATATTGTGTACCGTTGCAGGTTTAAGCCCTGGGTCAAAGGATGGAACAAAATGATGCCTCACAGTGGAAGCTAAACCGTCTTTAAAACTGAGAGATTAGTTTGAACTAAATGAGTCGTAGCCTAAAGACGTTCGTTAATACATTTTTATCAAGTGAGTCTAATCACTTCCGAGGGCTACGCTGTTTTGCCTCATTGAAATTCCACTGGGGGTCGTATTAATTTACACCAGTGAAATATTGACTGCTTGGTTATTTGCGTCTGCCATGATATGAACAAAGCTATGACTTTGTTATTATGTCATGGACTAAATCACAACACAAATGGGGAAAAACAACAAGAACATCAGGAAAAATGTATAGTATTGTTCTGCGTTGATGGATGAGAGTCAGCTAAGGTAAAGGGAAAGGTTTACAGGACAGTGGTGAGACCAGCCATGATGGATGGATTAGAGACACTAGGAATAGGTAGAAGACAAGAGGCAGAGCTGGAGGTGGAGGAGTTAAAGATGCTGAGATTCTCTCTGGGGGTGACAAGGATGGACAGGATCAGGAACAAGGTAATCAGGGGGACAACACAGACAGGAAGGTTTGGAGAAAAAGCTAGAGAAGACAGATTGAGATGGTTTAGACATGTTCAGAGGAGGGACAGTGGTTATATTACGAAAAGAATGCTAGACATGGAACTACCAGGTAAGAGACGAAGAGAAGGGCCAAAGAGGAGATTTATGGATGCAGTGAGGGAGGACATGGAGGTGGTTGGGGTTGGAGTGGAGGATGCGGAGGACAGGGTGAGATGGAATGTGTTGACTTGCAGTGGCAACCCCTGAAAAACAGGATAAGCCGAAAGAAGAAGATTGTTCTGTGTTGACTTATGTGTATTCTATTTTTTAACAATCTAACAATGGGCCTGAGGGGGCTAGTGGTTTGAGAAACCGGACTTGGGTCCGGAGGGTTCCACGTTCGAATCTACCTACTGCCAGGTTAGGACTGAGGTCCACTGAGCATGGCGCTGTCCCCTCTCACAGCTCTACGGGTGCTCAAAACTAAACACTGTTCGCTTTGGTGATGGGTTTAATGCAGAGGTGACATTTTGTTGTGTGCAGTGGTGTGAATCACAGAGTCACAAGGAGTTTTTTTTCGTTTCCTTTTCCTTTTCTTTCCTAATAACTAATAGAAAGGACCATGCTTTCAACATGGAAAAACTACTAGTGATCACATGGCAATTCTGCATGCAACATTTACCTGCTTTACTGCTTCATAACACAAATAAAATAAAAAAAAATCTGTTATCACATGCAAATAAGGTGAAGATTAAATGAGTGTTAGATGATAGTTGGTGATTATAAGTGGCGGAATAATTTGGCAGACCATCTGCCCATGTATTAATACTTTTTTATCAAATGGATCTTCAGATGGGAAATAATGTAATAACCATGTTAATGGTTACTTACTATCTAAAACATGCTTACACACGTAGCAGTGGAGCTTGATCATAATGCATGACACATTATACGGGAAAGACCAGTTTATCATATCCCCCAAAGAAGAGATAACATATCAGCAAACATATGGCTTTATTACTCTTTTAATCTTGTTTTTAATTAATTGAAGCTTGTTTTTTTATTTTTACTAATATCCTTTTTAAACATGTCATATCCTTCAAAGGCCAACCTCAATAACTGGCAGCAGTAAATGCAGTTATTGAGTTCACCTTTTTACCAAAGACCAATGGTAATAAACATGCGTGTCACTGTGAAGACTCCATTAAAGTGGTAAGTCATCACAGTTGGTGTGATGTCTGTTCCCTTAACTCTAGATATAAAATTACACAGAGATTTTCTACTGGTTGTTTTCTTCTCTTGTCACCTGAGCCCCCCTCTTCACTCTGAGTTTTTTTTTTTTTTTTTTTTATCGGGTCATCATTTTCCAAACCAGTAAACCAAAAATTCCCATCAGATACTTGTCAGATCACCTGTTTGTATCTATGTCTCCTGTCAGATTCCATTGTTGAAAATGACCTTCACAAGATTCCAGACAATTGGAAAATAAATTTGTTCCATCCATCAAGTTTCATGTAGTCCAAAGAAACAGGGCCAGATTTACATTTTTCTGAGGCCTGTGGCTTATAACCAGAATAACCTGCCCATGGCAGGTTCACTGACACTTCGCTGGACACAGACGTCCACAGAATCAGTCTATGACACATTACTGTCTATAGTGAACTGGCAATGAATAGCCTATAGGGACTATAGACCGGGATTTCCATAACTTTTGTTTCTGGTGACCCACATCTAACCTTTGCGACCCAAGTCAATTGAGGTTACAGGTAAATTTCAAAATAAATACAAGATTTACCCGTATTTCTGTTACTCTTTTTTGTTTTCTTTTTTTTAAGCCACACTCTTGTTTTTTCTTCTTTTCTTTGACCTGAAGAAAATTTGCTTGTTCTCTACCTGATGTAGAGTAAATTAGTTTGAGTGGACTTTTAGTCACTCCTTCAGCATCCTGAGGTCCCCCCGATGGTGAGGCCAGGGGCTGCAGTGCCTTAAACCCATTCTGCTAATCTGGCCTTGCAAAGAAAAGCCTATGGGATGCAGTGCCACCAAGTAAGCATGTGTCTGCATCGGGCACCATACAGTCAAACCCTACTGGACAAAAAGTGAATGTAACTGTATAGCTAACAATGTAGAGGCGGCTTTTTAATTTCTGGTTATTATAGTAACTTCAGTCGAGCAAAATTCAGCTCTTTACACGACTTAAAATAATAAGAATGTTTAGCTTTAAGAAAGGGTTTATTGTGTGCTCTTTTTTTGTGTGTATGTGCATGGATGAGTGTGTGTGCATTTGTTACACCACCTGCTGTTGTCCCAGCTCATTTCCCAACACAAAGTGGACTGTAATGAGCGCTGCATTAGAAAAGCGACATTACTCACATGCACACACACACAAAAATGCCCTAAAACACACTAATAAACACTTCAACAGCCTGGGTTCAACATAGGCTAAAGTTAGAAAAACACACAGCTGTATTTACTATTCATTTGGTATCCTTCAAATCTATCTGTAACACCCAAAAAAAAAAGAAAGTGTGTAGCCCAGTTAGAAAAACTGCACCCCCGCACCAATTGTCCGAGAGTTAGTAGGCGCAGGGCGGAACTATACGCCAGGGACCGGTGAACAGTCTGCTCCAGATGCCTGAGAAATTCCTGCAGCACCGTTGTCACATTGCTTCAATCCTCACACATCATTATCCCAGCAGCTGTTACTTTACAGCGTAGCCACAGCCCGTAAAATAAACACACTCATCAGCTAAAGAAAGGCATCGACTGCCATCTAATACCTAACTGCCTTTTTTTTTTTCATTCAATCCCTCAAGTCCCATAAAGGAACCATCAACCTGGGCTCCAGGTTGTTCTTGACTCATCAGGGTTTTAAGTCCCCCGTTTAGAAGGCATACTTCAGGGGTATCTTATATTATATAATCTAGTCCGGTCAGAAATGTTTTCGTTTCATCAAGATTGGATGTTTGTGTACTTAGATATTTGACCTGTAGTAGTATCACATTACACGAAATATCCAGAGAAAGGTATGAAACCGTAATGCGATTTAAGGAAATCTAAAGCAAAGGTTTGTGAGTTGGACCCCCCTGGTCTACAGTATTTGAACCTATCCAAGTTCAATTCAATTAAATTAAATTAATAAAACATAGATATTGTATAATAGGCCATATAATAGCAGTTAAACATAGAGCTACTATATAAAAATGTGCTCCTCTGTAGTCAGCTTTCTAACGTATAGAGATTCTATAGGTCTGGAATGACCTGTCTTCTCACAAAGACGTTAAACCCAAGTATGTGCATTCATCTAATGGCATTGGTCCAAATGACAGCTGTAAAACTAATGGTCAAGCTAGGGTTAGCCTGGAGCAGGCTGCTAACGTAGCACCATGGAGCTCCAAAAATGCTACGTCTGCTGGCCTTAACTGTTATTAGCCCATTAGAATTGGCCATGTCCAGCTGGATGATGGCATTTTAAGTATTTTTATAGGTATTTTGATCCTCAACAGTCAATGAATAAAAAATGTAAATTTACAAATAGCAAGTTTGATTGGCAGGGTTTCATTGCTCACTTTAAACCAATTACAGACTGAAAGGGACATGGCATGGAGGTGTGAGCGCCCCCTCTGAACTATATAAGTAATTACTTCATTCAAAATGTGTCTTTCTGTAAATTTTCTCTAACATACTGTACTCTTCTCCTTTTGCAGTTTGGTGACATGATGTACACAGCGAGACAAGCGCTACAAGCAAAGACCCTAAAAAGTGCTGCTAAAACAGACGTTGGCAAACTTGACCAATAGTAAGTTTCTAGTTTTTACTAGATAGATGGAGAGTTTGTATAAACTACGGCCATTGGAAGGAAATTACAAGCCATTAAACGCAAAAGAGTAGCAGATATACTGGTCAATTACACCTTTATTTTTATTTTTTAATTAAACTGTAATCTCAATTAAATTGGGTCACAGTGGTTTGTGGATAAATATGCAAATAATGTCAAGGTTAAATTGCTTATGGCCTCAACTATGCCATCTATTGGCAAAACATGTAATGCACTGAAAGCCGGAATATAAACTAGTTTAATAATTTGGACAACTTTGGCAGGCCTAAATACAAACTAAACGGGCCACATCTGGTCCCCGGGCCTTAGTTTCCGTTGATTCACAGTTCCTATGATTTTGCTAAAACATGAATCTTTTAAAAGTAAACAAATCCCTACTATATTTACGGAGGAGCTGAGGTATCATAACTTATATAAACCCTATTAAGTCAAGTGCTCCAGTGTTTATTTAAAGCACTCTTTATCCCGACCTATAGCCGTAGCTACAGTTCCCTCCATGTTCCATTCTGCCTCAGGTTTAATGGCGTGGTAAATCTGATGATTATAGGCCCCGTGCAGAATCACTATGCAAATACAATAATATCAATCACTCCCAGCACAACACCTAAGTTGGCCTCAATTAGCGGTGCTGTTGATACAGAACACATGGTCTCCTTTAAAACTCTCATTTAAGTGTTGCCTGTTTGTGGAGGTCGTTAAAAAGTGAAAAACCGCAGAAGAGCAAGAAAAGTGTGAGGGAAATCTGGAGGCACTCCAAAAAACCAGCAGCTGGGTTACAGGGACCTCCACCTTTACTGCAGATGAAGAACAAGCCGTCAGTGCTAAGTCAGCTAATGGTTGACCCAGGTGCTTATTATGTATGGCCACCACAGCCCTCAATTTACAAGAGAGAGCGGAAGTCAGGAAACACTCTGCCCCATTAACTTTGGCCGTTTATTTAAAAAGCCTTTGTAATAAAGTCCAAAAGGAGATGAGACACACATCTTTTGTTAGTATTAGTAAACACTAAGGCAGTAACTTTCCCTAACTGCAGGTGGCGCTAAAATCACATATATAAGAACTCACGACTGTGTGACTTATGATAATGACAGTGGTAGCCCTTGAGGGCCAGCAAAGCCTTCTCCGCTGGCCTAAACATACTCAGAAAACCAAATTTATTCATAAATATTTTTAAATGAAATGTCATTATTTTTATTTAATTCATATAAAAAGAGTTTTTACATTTAAAAAGTTGGAAAAAAAATCTTTTTTGTCCAATAATATTTTAGCCAGTTAGTGTTGTCAGGTTCTGCCAGGGCCTTCAGAATCAAAAGTGAGTGCTCTGCCCGCTGAAAGTGACTAGACACAGCCCGTTCAGTTTACCGCGTTCAGACCAACCATGTGTTGCTTGATGGGCCTATATTAAGGGTGACATAATGAATATGTGTGAATTCTATTATGAGGGGTATTCATTTGACGTCAGTAAACTATGACATCACTGAAGGCCTACGCACCCCCTGCCACTGGATAATAATAAAAGGTACGATATTTTTTTCTTACAACAGTGATTCACCTGCGAGACCACCTTATAATAGACCTGTCACTATTGATATGTATTATGTATTAATTCATTATTATATGTATTATACATTCATACAGTATTAGCATGGAGTACACACAACTTCTCTGGTTATATCCTTAAATTCCCATAAAAGCTAAAACTTGCACTTACACCCAGATTCCTACTTAGGGATTCCTATTGTACCTATGGTTACTCGGTTATCTAGGCCTCGTGACACACAGCTAGCCTACATAAAAACACCTCAACCACCAATGCATCGTTCAGTCATCATCCTCCTTTTGTGAAAAGGTGAAGGTTCTCACGGATCAATGAACATCCTCTATCATGAACATCAAAGACAATAAAAGCAGGGATTGATGAGTCCATGTTTGAGATCCAAAGTTATGCTCCTGTAGTGCATGTTCCCCAAGCTACAAGACCAAGAATTTATCATGCTATATCCTTTGATAACGAATTTTAAATGATAATAAACAGGTAAGTTACAGTAGATTAATCGTTCTCACAGTTATGATACCGTTCACAAAACAACGTAAAACTACAACGAATATTGATTGGTCGTCTTTCCTTTTCTACCCTATCAGAATTCATCGTAACCTGGGTGGTAGTTCTTCAAAGAATCATGGGAGACTCGTTTTCTCTTCCCGAGGAGATCGGGTTTCAGTAATGTTTTTTATACTCGTCTTTGTCTATCAGGTGCTTATGTTGCATGAAATAATCTCCGTCTGTTCTTCAATGATTGGCCATAAGAATGATATCTCTATCTCTAGTTTTCACAATAATTCAGATAATGTGTATGTTTCCTTACAAAAGCACAGACTAGTCAGCCAAATATACACTACAGAAAAACTAAGGACTATAACAAGCTCACAAAACAGAAAAAAAATATTGATGCTACAAAACGGTACAAGACTATCTTGTCAAAATAAGCAAATTATTAAAAAAAAAAAAATTAAACAGATACCGGATAATGGTAACACTCCATAGTACACAGGCATGAGTAATGGCTCTAGAGAGAATCCAAGAAACAACCATGAAAATCTATTTCTTGTAGGAGCAACTCATCCCATAACTACCTGCAAGAACACAATTTAGAAAAAATCATTTTTATAACTTTTTTATCTGGAATTTTATTCAACCTTTTTTTAGCATCACCATGAGGAGATCCTAATGTGAAGGGAACTCTCTGCAGGCGTGGAACAAAGAAAGTTTGGAGAAGCCTCATATCCTTGACCTTGACTTCAAGGAGAATTCATTTGAAAACATTTTTTTGGTTCTCTCCCTGGGATTGTGTCTCATTTCTATGCATCCATCATCCATCCTTCCATCCTTCACGGACACCCCTGCACCACCTCTCATTTACCCCTCAGCTCTTCATTTGTTAATCATCTGCCTCCATCGCACTCCACCCGGGCTGCTGGCCTCAGCTGTCAGACGTTAGTATTCCTGCTGCCAAGACCAGGGACCACGGGGAGCACTGGCGGCTACACAGACGGGCAAACACACCGCCGTGCTTTTTCGTCATCTGGCCTCCCCGAGGCTGATTGTGTGTTTCCTACATGTTTGTTAAGGAACATCGCTCCAGCGGCAGATCAACAGTCCAGAGAGGTTTATTTATGCTCATTTACCATGTGGTCCATTATTTTACTTCGCACTTTATCTTTTCTGCCCCCGCCTCCATCTTATATTTCTACAGTAATAGAGGTTTTGCATTATTTATGACGGACTCCACCTAGCAGCGGGTCGAGGAGGTGGGAGGGCTGTAGTAGATGAATGGGTGGAGAAAAATTATTTACAGGGTTACAAGAAAGAGGGCTGGATGAAAAGATGAATAGATGGATCGGTGCTGTGTACAGAAGGTTTTCTGTCCGTCTGCCCCCCAGGAAGCCAGACAAGCCCTGTTTGCAGTGTTTACTGAGCATGGAGCCAAGAGCCATATGCTTCCACCTCAGGAGAGGTTTCCAACGCTCACTCACTTTCTCCCACTCTCACACACACAGACATATTTT
The DNA here is from genome assembly GCA_016785265.1 of Paraplagusia blochii. NCBI lineage: Eukaryota > Metazoa > Chordata > Actinopteri > Pleuronectiformes > Cynoglossidae > Paraplagusia > Paraplagusia blochii. Next base: position 29 of record JAFBJS010007958.1, on the reverse strand, counting down.
TTTTCTAGGTTTCACTAAAACAAACAAGA
>JAFBJS010007944.1:55072-66688 GCA_016785265.1 Paraplagusia blochii | reverse complement strand
CAGCTGATCCAGAAAAGGAATATTTTCACAATCTTTGTAGCCCGCTGGGCTGGGATTGGTCATTTTTACCAACGGAGATGGGAGGTTGTATCAAAAATTCATCACGCCTGGCTGGGTAAACATGAAAAATACAACAGGCTGCAGCTAAAATGTTCTGCACACAAGGTTGGAATGTGAACATTGTTCCAGCCCCCATAATATCATAATTATTAATTTCATTAAAACCTCTCATCTAAATGTCAAAAATATCAAACAAATGTATTGATATAATAAAATAATGAGACAAAGAGGAGATTGATGGTGGACATGGAGGTAATTGGAGATAGAGTAGAAGATACAGAGTACAGGGGGCGTGGTAAACATAAATTCACTGTGGCTAAGAAAATAATATTCATATTATTGTTATAAAAAACATATTGTAGATAAAATAAAAAACATTAGAAAGAAGAGAGTCAGCTAAAGTGAAGGGAAAGATTTGTGGTCGGACGGTTGTCCAGACCTACCATGATGTATGGATTAGAGACACTAGGAAAAGACCGAAGACAGGAGGCAGAGCTGGAGGTGGAGGAGTTAAAGATGCTGAGTTTCTGAAGATTCCAGGATTTAAGGATTCTTTATTGTCATTGCAACACATGTTAGACAAAAAAGTAGGAAGGAGATGGGTTTAGGAGTGACAAGGTTGGACAGGATTAGGAATGAGGTCATTTAAAGGACAACATAAACAGGAAGGTTTGGAAAATAGACTAGAGAAGTTAGATTGAGATGGTTTGGACATGTTCAGAGGAGGGACAGTGGATGCATTGGTAGAAGAATGAGCCTAGAGATGGAGCTACCAGGTAGGAGACAAAGAAGAGATTGATGGATGCAGTGAGTGAGGACATGGAGGCAGTTGGAGTCAGAGTCGAAGATACAGAGGACAGGCGGAGGGACAGTGAGCGAGACTGAAAATCTCGCTCAGTGGGGAAAATCTTACTTCTATCTTGAAAAACCTGCATTTAGTGGATCTACTGTATTTATGTGTACGTAGTACATACATATACACTTATAAATACTTACAACATATATCAAATATATAAAAAATCATTATATATTGAAAAAAATATATAGTATATTGTTGATGATGATGGATAACAGCAGCAGATATTTATGTTTCTCACCTCTTATTTGTTTATTATTCCCATTACATTTTGCAGATTAATAAAAGCACTTCATAGTAATATATTTTCAAAGGCCATATTTATAGTTGTATTTGTCTAAAAAAAATTTGAAGTATTTTAAAAGGCTATAGTGTAATCTCCTCTTTACAGCCAGCAAATAAAATTTAGTCTAATATTTATAATGGCAATGGATGTGACTTGATTGCTACAGTATTTTTGCGCAATTATATTATATTATACATATAATTTATTTCTACATTTTTCACCTCAATGCTTCGGTAATGTTTCAATCTAATTGCACAGGTTATTGCTCCCAGACGCGGAAAAAGTTCTAAAATTAAACTATTTCTTAGCCGTACATTTGAACTTGGCCGATGCAGCCATTTAAACCCAGGAATGTGGACGTTTTATATATTGACCGTAGACGATATATATATTAAACTCACATCTAATTTAGCATTTTATGATATTTATGCTCCTGCTTGGTTTTATGCGTTTTATTAAGTACTGCCGTCGAAATATTTCCAATAATTTCGCAAAGTTTTATGGGAACATTAAAATGATCAATGTGAGGGTGTCTCAGTCTCACTAAATCAAATATAATAGTGGCCTTTACCTGTGTGTGTAACTGCCTCATAATACAGGGGAAGAGTTTGTGTTGATGACTGGTTTCCATGGAGAAAGTCACGGGCTCTGACTTGGCATCCAGCTCTAATTAGGAGCCGACTACTGCAGTGCAGCTCAGGGCGCAGGGAGACGTGAGTACAACACTATTTCACTGTTGGCACAACAGAGTTATCGTAAAAACCAGGACCATGTGTTTGAAAGTTTCCATCTTGAAAAGGCTCCACGTCCAACCTTTCATGTTATCTCAGAGTTATGGGTCGTCCAATTACAGCAGACAAAGAGATCTGCTTTTCTTCTCCTGTAGAGAAAAAATAAAATGATGTGATCTGTTGTGAACTGACCCGAGGTTCTACTTTCTAGTGTTAGGATGTGGAGATAAAAGATACTTTTGTTCCTCGGCTACATCATTCATTCATCATCATCTGTTTATCCATTATCGGGTCATCATAACCGCCACCCAAATCACATTACACCCTTCTATGAGCCCACTGGAGGTTCCGTGGGTTGAAACTGTGCTCCGAGCACCTGGCAACCCGGCAGATGTCCTGAATCAGCTTCTTTAACTGCTAGGCCATCAATGCCGTCCAACATTTCAGAATACATATATATGTCCCTTTATGTCGGTAATAATGTTACAGATTTTTCCTCCAATAAGGTGAAAATCTGCTAACACCATTTCTGGGTTTGAGACGAAAACGGTTGCATTTGTTGGTGTCAGTTGAAAGAACTTGAAATTGTCAGACCAACTCGGTGGCAACCTGGTAGATCTGGAGCCTTTCGTCCACTTCCTCAACCTCCAAGATACCATTATTTACGCTTGAAAATAAATATAAATCATTTTATCTAATAAATTAGTTGCAGTCAGAGGTTTATTTGAGAGTAAATGCTAGTTTTCAAAACTAGCATTTACACAAAACAAAACAAATTTTGTGCAACACATACAGCACATACGCTTTTGCTTATATATATAAATATATATATAATGTATGTATATATGTGATCATTTGATTATGTGATCCTGCAAACTTAATAAATCATGGTACAATTATGTTCCAAAATCTAGCTTTTTATATAATGAAAAATATATATAATGTAGTTTAATATTTGATTATAAAATATAGAATATTGATACTGTACATATACATGTATATATAATGTATATATAATGTATATAATATATATATACTGTATATGGCATGCCGTTCAGAAAATCAATGTTTGAATATATTTACGAAAAGTCTGAATATATATATGAAAAGTCTGAATATATATACGAAGAATCTGAATATATACACAAAAGGTCTGAATATATATACAAAAAAGTCTAATATATATATTTTCAGACTTTGTATATATATTCAAACATTAATTTCCTGAACGGCATGCCATATATATACTGTATATATATATATACTGTATATATATTGCTGATGTGTCTCTGCTATGTATTCACACTTTAAAATAGAAATTAATGCAGTGTCTTCCTTGCAGCAAAATACAAAAATTTCATCTTTATTTTCAAAAATCCATCTTTAGCGATTTATTCATTACTGGGTCTCCACCACTACCGCTCAAATCACACTGCACGATATTGTAAAGCTTTTTATGCGTGGTGAGACTGGAAGTTATGAGGGTGGGACAGTCTTATGCTCAGACCAACTCAGTGGCAGCCAGGCAGCTGGTGGACTCAAACCTGAAGCCTGGTGGACTCAAGTCTGCTTCCTTAACCACTGACCCACCACTGCTGCCCGGAACCATTATCCTGAACAGGACTTTTTGGGTCAAGAGCCAATATTCAGTGATTCAGCTGGAAATGAAGTTTATTTTCTGATAAGAACTCAACATACTTTATATGTACTTCATATGTTGGGGTTCTGATTGAATGCATATGACCTCATGGTACAGTATGATTCAATATTCTCAGTATATGTTCTATACTACGCACTATTACTAAGTATCACGGTGGAGTCCATTACCTCCATCCTGGTCCCTTATGTCTGTTCTCCATTTCTCTGGGTCACAACATCTGCTCTTCACTGCAGTGTGTGTTTGTAACCTGTCTGTGTTCACCCAGAAGACAAGAGAGACAGGTACTTCAATCAGAGTTCACAAGAACACACTGTAGGCAGAGGTTGGACCATGACATTTCATCTATGAAGTACCAGGGAGGGTTACCAACTACATCAGCGCTGCAGTAGAGCTTTCAAAGTCAGACAACAACTGAAATGGATTTTATTTCCAATTATTAGCAAAATGTCAGGTGCTGTGTGTGTGTGTGTGTATTACTGTATTAGTGGGGACATGTTGAACTTGTGTCGATGTGGGGACATTTTTCAGGTCCCACAGAACAATGTTGGAGTTAGGATCAGAATTGAGATCTGATTAGAGGCAGTATTTGGATTAAAATAAGGGATATTTGTTGTGGTTAAAGTTGGGGTAAATGACCAGTTCATGTGTGTGTATGTGTGAATAAACTGGTTGACCTCTGTTTGTAACTGTTGGGTCTGCATGGATGTGAGACGGGTTCAACCAGAGGCCTGATTGACTTCAAACCATTGCTGGTTCATCTGCAATATGGTGCAGTGTGATGTGGCTGCACTTACAGTATCTGTAAAAGGTTATATTTATTAATAATACTGTTGTATTGTTTTGGAATAAAGTAAAATCTGCTGTTGATTTGACAAAATATACTGAATAAAGTTTGAAAAGGGCAAAGTTGTAAAGATGCTGATGCAAAAACATAGGAAAGGAAAGCAAACTCCTTGTCATTGTGTCATTGTGATCCACACCACAACAAAAAACGAAACTCACCTCTTTATTTAACCCATCACCAAGACCCGGGAATGCTGCCATGCTCAGTGGACCACAATGGTAACTTGACAATTGGTGGATTCAATCTTGGAACCCTCCTGACGCAAGTTAAGTTCCTTAACCACTAGGCCACCAATGTCCCGAAATTGATACTGATATTGTCCTAAAAATGGGTACTGTATGGGTATATGCTTAATTAATTAGGTGAGCTGCAATGCTGCCATCTAGTGACATTTCTCTCTAAAATACAGCCGCTTATCCCTGAATAAGTAACTTATGAAGAACATCATTGGCAACCTGCTGGGGTACTGCTTAATTCTTTATCCATTCATCTTCATCTTCGCATTCAGGACGCAGGATCAGCAGTCTCCACAACCGCCACATAAATCACACTGTACCTCACTGTGAGCCTTATTTCAGGTGGAGGTTGTGACCCACACTAGTAGCTATGTCCCCGGGGACAGTGCTATGGTCAAAGCACCTCTGGCAACCTGACAGCTGATGGATTTGAACCTGAAGCCTTGCAGTCAGGGGTGGTGCTATGGGTCTCTTAGGGATCCAAGCAAGCTATCACTGGAGCCTCCACCCTATTAGTGGATAAAACCGTTTTTGGCACGGGGCCCCAAGCAACTGCCTGGCTTGCGTCCCACTACTGCTGCCCCTTATGGTTGTTAGTCTGTTATTTTTACTACCCACTTATGGTTGTAGTCAAATCACTTAAGACAAACTCTTTTAATTTCATTTTTTAATGAAGAAAAAACTAATTAAATGTCACCGATGTGTCATTTTTGCAGTAGGAATAAATGAAAACAACCAGCTTCTACTTCAGTCGTCCACAGATTGAAATAAAACTCTTTCCCTCTTGTTGTTGTCAAATCCATAGCTATTTTATACCCATGTAGTGAAACCATGTGGGCCCCATATTTAACCGCTGGCTGGTACAGAGTCCGTCTTTTCCTGAGTGATCTCCTGCTGTGCCGGAGAAAGAAAATGCCTTCAGTGGACGATGCCAGGTTGGAATGCACTTTTTGGTGAAACTCCCAGAAAAACATTATCATCCTGAAGTCAGAAGTTTCACAACTAAAGATTAAAAAGTGCATCACGTGCTGAAGGGGAGAAGTAAAAAAAACTCCACTTATTATGAGACGGCAGAAAAAGGACATAATGTTTTAGGACTTTATCTGTTTTTAATATATAAACGACGAGGCCCAGGTCCAACGGCAATGATTGGCAATGATTAGACTGATAGCTCCCTCTAGTGGCTTTAACAGCGAAATCAGCCACAACAGTACATGACGTGCTGTGAAGTTTTCTATGAGTGTGAATATGTCAGACAGATTGAAAACATAACTAAGTTTCTCATAATGTATAACAAACTATATCGGAAAAAACTATGATGTTTTATCCGATATAGCAAGTCATTAAATATATCATAAATATTTGGTTATTTAGAATAACAAAAAATAAAAGAACAATACAAAACAAATTTTTGTTATTAAGGAAACCCTTGTTTATTCACTACAATAATAAAATCACAAATAACACTAATAACCTATGTGTTATTGGAAGTAAAAGAAAAATTAAAGTTATATTATGTGTAGAGTGGGTAAAATTGATTTGCTATTTGACTCCTATATTATTATTATCATTATATTCCATCTGCTGTGTTCAATTATGGATGTAATATCCGATAATATCAGCACAACTGTGAGTACATGTAATGTAAACCTGATAACAACATGGGTTTTGCCAAATCATTTCCCCCCTAAAATTTGTTTTTGGGATAAACAGCTGTATGTTAAAGTCAATGTCACTAGATGGCGGCATTGCAGCTCAATTCATTAATTAAGCTTTGTACAGATAAATAAATATTTTCAGGCCAATATCGGTATCGGTTTCAGGGCAGTGGTGACCTAGTGGTTAAGGAACTGGACTTGGAAACAGAGGGTTCCAGGTTTGAATCCGCCAACTGCTAGGTTACCATTGAGCATGAGTTACCACTGAGCATGGCACAACAGGGAACACACTGTTCACTTTGGTCATGGGTTAAATTTCGGTCACATTTCAGTGCAGTGGTGTGGATCACAATGACACAATGAGGTGTCATTGTGAGGTGTCAGAAGGAGTTTGCATTTCTATATATACCGTAATTTCCGGACTATAAGCCGCAACTTTTGTGACACAATTTCAACCCCGCGGCTTATGCAGAGATGCGGCTAATGTCTGCATTTTTTCTAACTGCTCAAGTAGAAAAGGTAAGAGTGAGACAGGTGGTGTCGAGGAAGACGCAAGTCACAACCGCCAATAAACACCATAGAAGAAGAAGAAGTTTAACGTGCAGTAACGCGCTTTGTACGTGAATAAAATTAGCATAAACTGACCCTCATCATGGAAAATGCACAAAGAATGCGGCTTATAGTCAGGTGCGGGTTATGTATGTACAAAATGTTTTTTCTTCTAAAAAATTTATTGGGTGCAGCTTATAGTCCAGAAATTACGGTAAGCGTTTTTTGGACGTTGGCATATCGGATGTTGGCAAAAAAGTTAATATTGGACAATCTTCGGAAATGTAAATAAACAACTCTTCTTCTAACTCGGATGGCAAGAAAGAGTATTTAATAGTTAGCAGCTAATGATACCATGTAGGAAGGTAAATATATGTGTGTACATTCTCATTGGGAGTTGTTACATAAACATTTTTATTCCCATCTTACTCTTTCTTTCCACTTCACCACCAGTTTGCCCAGTTTGAGTCTTTTTCTTTAAAGAACACACAGACTGTACACAAAGTACAAACAGTTACTACAAGTTACTCCTCTTCCACTTTCATTGCCTGCCAACTGCATGTCAGCTCTTTCCATCCGGGAGCGACTGGCGGGAGGATCGGTAAATAAAGTGCAGCCAGTGAGTGGAGCTGTGGTACCATAAGGTGAAAGAGTGACACCTGCAGATGTAAACCACTGCATCCACCATGGCTGCGAGGCTATTCATCCAAATGCTTTCAGCTGCTGCTGTATTTACACATAGTCACATGGCTGCTTGTCAGCCAAATTCTTGGCATTTGTTGTTTCACTTGAGAGGCTTAGTAGACCAGAAGTCTTTGTTGGGCACATTTTGGACCAGAAAATTCAGCTTCTACCACTTAATCCTCTCCAGCGACCTGGGTGGTCTGGAACCAATCCCAGCAAGGGCGATTGGGCCGGGTACACTCTGGACAATTCTGCAGTCCATCACTGGACCATAAATAGATAAAATTGAAACTACAGTCATGGCTGAAAAAAAACCCCAAAAAACACTGGACTATTAAAGTGAAGCAAATATAAATTAAATAGAGCTAATAAAAAATAATTGCGTAAAATACTGCAGCAATCATGTAACCTCCATTACCATTATGACTGGTACACAAAGTTTTATTCGCTAGCTCTTGGCTGCAAAGGACGTAGAGCAGCGTAGTATTTAAAGGAATCCTACATGTGTTAGTACTGTTGGAAGGAAACCACAGTATCTGAAGAAAACATACAAATACTACTTCCATACAGACAGACCGGACTTGAACCAGTAGCCTTGAGGCCAAAAGTGTTAAGTTAATATTGCCAAAATATATTTTGGCTTTGTTTTAGCCATCTAGTGGAGATTGCCAGACATTGCAGGAAATAAAGGCCAAAGCAATGGCTTTTTCATACCCAGTTCCTTAATCACTAGGGAACTAGGGTGATGGCATAGTGGTTAGGAACCAGTCTGGCGCCCAGAGGGTTCAAGGTTCCAATCCACCACCCACTGAGGGGCTCTGAGCATGGCACTGTACCCAGTTACTGCTTGAGCACCAGTGTGTTGCCCATTGTTCACATTTGTTGTGTGCAGTAGTGTGAATCACAATGTCACAATGCCAAGGAGTGTGCTATCCTCGCTTCCTCGTTTCATTTCCGATAGAAAACATATTGGAACATTTTTAACATGAACTGGAAATGTTTGGCGGAACAAATTTAAAAGCAGAATGTGTTGCTAATAAAAAATAATTGCGTAAAATACTGCAGCAATCATGTAACCTTCATTACCATTATGACTGTGACACAAGGTTTTATTCGCTAGCTCTTGGCTGCAAAGGACATGGAGCAGCGTAGTATTTAAAGGAATCCTACATGTGTTAGTACTGTTGGAGGAAACCACAGTATCTGAAGAAAATCCAAACAAACTGAGTTAACATACAAATACTACCTCCACATAGACAGACCGGACTTGAACCAGTAACCTCAAGGCTAAAGTCCTAACTTAAGATGCCAAAATGCTTTTTGGCTTTGTTTTAGTCATCTAGGAAAAAGGCCAAAGCTATGGCTATGGTTATGAAACCAGAAATCCAACAACCACTGAGGTGCCCTGAGATGCTCTGTCCCCAGCAGTGTTGGGCAACTTACCTTTAAAAAAGTAACTTATTACTTTACTAGTTACTGCTCTGAAAAAGTAACTAGCTAAGTTACTAGTTACTAATCATAAAAGTAACTAATAATTAGTTACTTTACTTTGAAAACAACATAGATGTTTAGACATTTTGACAGGCATCTTTATTGTTACCTCAACTTGCCACTTGTCCTTGTCTTGTTTGTGGGTGCCAGGTCTCTTTCTGATTGGCTTAGCCTGAAATGTTAGCCTATGTCGACCAATCCTCCATTTCAACGCATGGGTTCAGTTAGCGTGCACGGGCATCTTTCACTCATGACTGTGAGAGTTACCACACACAGTCAGCAGACAGACTCCGCCGCCACACAGTCCTCTCTCCGTGGCCGAGAGAAACGTCCATTTGGACTACAGATAGTAACGAGTAACTAACCACTTATTCACCACAGTAACAATAACGGCGTTACTGAATGGGAAGAGTTACGCGTTACATTATTAGTTTCTGAGAAAAGTAGATTTGCAACAAAACGGTGTTACAAGCAACGCGTTAGTCCCAACCCTGGTCCCTAGTCACTGTCTCCTGCGAGCACCAGTGTGCTGCCCATTGTTCACGTTCGTTGTGCGCAGTAGTGAATCACAATGTCACAACGCCAAAGAGTTTGCTTTCTTTGTTTCCTTTCCGATAAAAAACATATTAGAACATTTTAACATGAACTGGAACTATTTGGTGGACCAAATAAAAAAATAGAATATGTTGCATCCAGTCCCTAGGCCCGAATTTGCTGATACCTGGGATAGACACAAAGGTAACCTCATTCTCTATTTACAATAATCAGTAAAGCAAATTATTCTTCTGTATATCTTATTTTGAAAAAAATACTTTATGAGTTGTGACTTTCACTACTTCTTTAGCAAAAAACAGTGAAATATCAGCAAATATTCTGAACTCCTGGTTGAAAAATGCTTAATATCACACAGGCCGTATTGTTGTATCTACTCCAGGCAGGATATGGGAGGAGCAACGGAGGTTCCAACTGCAACATTCCACGAAAAGAGAAATCAAATGTATGAAACACCACATTTTTTAAATATCTATGGCTTTAATTTCAGATATCAAACAAAACAGAGCCTGGTATTAAAGGGCTAAGAATGTCAAGAACGATCTTTTCAGTGACGCTGATTCTGAAAATGTATACTTACTGAAAAGATCTTTGATTTAGTTTAACTGAACATCAGGATCTATCCATCTGTCTGTCCATTACCAGGTGGTGGAGGCAGAAGTCTCTATGGACGCCACGCAAATATCCCACTATCTTACCAGAGCCTCATGAATCAATAGTTTTGTAAATAATTTATGTTACCTTATCACTATCTTCTTCTTTCTGTCCCTTCTTCAGGGGTTACCACTGCGAGTCAACATTTTCCATCACACCCTGTCCTCTGTATCTTCTACTCTGACTCCAACTACCTCCATGTCCTCCCTCACTGCATCCATCAATCTCTCTGTCTCCTACCTGGTAGCTCCATTTCTAGGATAATTCTCCCACCAATGTATACACTGTCCCTCCTCTGAACATGTCCAAACCATCTCAATCTGGCTTCTGTATCTTTTTCTCTAAACCTTCCTGTCCATCCTTGTCTCTTCTAAAGAGAACCTCAGCATCTTTAACTCTTCCATCTCCAGCTCCTGTCCTCTGTCTATTCCTAGTGCCTCTAATCCAACCACCATGGCTGGTCTTACAACTGTCCTGTAAACCGTTACCTCATTTATATATTCAGGTTATATATAGTTGTGGCCTAGTGGTTAAGGAACCGTACTTAGGCAGGGGGTTGCAGGTTCAAAACCAGGTTCCCTGATCTTTCGACCGGCTTTTCAGGTTAGCCAAGTCTTTATTCGTTAGTCAAGACGAATCCGTGTTTGAGAAGATCACACAAACAACGCTTCACACGTCAAAATACGTTTGTGAATTCTTCCAAATATGTTTGTGAATTGTGGTACGCGCACGCAAATCGTGCTTTTAATTTGTGAAACTACGTGCACGCTAATTCGTAATTTTGAGAGTTGTCTTACGCCGACCAGATTTATTAGCGTAATTTTGCTACGTCACTCCGTCACCAGCCAATCAGAAGTTTCACTCGTTTGCAGCCAATCACATGGCAGTGTCCCCACGAGGGTCCGTCTGTGACGTCACTAAACTGCGTCCAAGAACCAAGTTTACGTCCTAAAAAAAATTCTGATTGGCTGGTGACGGAGTGACGCGGCAAAATTACGCTCACAAATCTGGTTGGCTTAAGACGTGTCTCAAAACTAAAACTACAAATTAGCGTGTGCGTTGTCACAAAATGAAAGCACGATTTACTTGCGCGTACCACAATTCACAAACGTATTTGGAATAATTCACAAACATATTTTGACGTGTGAAGCGTTGTTTCTGTGTTCTTCTCAGAATACGCACGTGGATCCGTGTTTACGTGCGTGTTCTTTTTGAGACTATTCTGGCTCCATACTGCTGTGGATAAATGTGAGTATTACAAGAGTTCAAAGAGTTGTATTACAGTGGAAAACTTTTTTTATTTTATTTTCGCTATTTCTTTTCTTCTGTATTGAACATTAATTGCTAATTTGGCC
>JAFBJS010007944.1:43819-54633 GCA_016785265.1 Paraplagusia blochii | reverse complement strand
GTCAGCCCTGGTCATTCTCAGAACCTTTTTTTTTAAATAAGGAAACATGTTTTCCTTTCCTGATTGGAGCAGAGAAAACTAACCTATGTCCAAAAACTCACTGTCCTCTGGGTGAGTGTTCTGGTTCATGTCAGTTTAAAGGTTGCGATAACTTCTTATCTGGATTCTCAGCTGCACATTATCGACTGGAGGGGGCGACTGATCTCAGTCCAGAGCCTGTCTCTTATACACATCTGCAGGGGGTTGCCAAGTCTTTATTCGTTAGTCAAGACGAATCTTGACTAACGAATTCACAAACACGTAGTTTCACAATGTTTGTGAATTGTGGTACGCGCATGCAAATCGTGCTTTTAATTTGTGAAACTACGTGCACGCTAATTTGTATTTTTGAGAGTCGAGATTTGTAAGCGTAATTTTGCTGCGTCACTCCGTCACCAGCCAATCAGAAGTTTCACTCGTTTCAATCACACGGCAGTGTCCCCATGAGGGTCTGTCTGTGACGTCACTAAACTGCGTCCAAGAACCAAGTTTACGTCCTAAAAAAAATTCTGATTGGCTGGTGACGGAGTGACGCAGCAAAATTACGCTCACAAATCTGGTTGGCTTAAGACGTGTCTCAAAAATACAAATTAGCGTGTGCGTTGTTTCACAAAATGAAAGCACGATTTGCATGCGTGTACCACAATTCACAAACATATTTGGAAGAATTCACAAACGTATTTTGACGTGTGAAGCGTTGTTTGTGTGCTCTTCTCAGAATACGCACGCGGACTATTTTTGGGACTATTCTGGCTCCATAAGTCTTTGATTTTGGTTACAATTATTGTTGACCTTGTTGTTGACCATCAGTCAGTTCAAAAGACAGTTTTAGGATTTGAATATATGTTTTGACCTCTTGAAAACGCAACACTTGGCCCTGAGTCAATGTCATCGTTGTAGAGCTCCAGGGTTCACCTCCTGGGCAAGAAGGAGAAGGAAAGCAAACTCCTTGTCATTGTGACATTGTGATTCAAATGTCACCTCTGTATTTAACCCATCACCAAAGTGAACAGTGGACAGCTCCGAGCAGATGGCGGTGGACCTCAGTGGTAACCTGGTGTAAGGCGGATTCGAACCAGGGACCTTGGGGACCCAAGTCTGAGTCCTTAACCATTAGGCCACCAACTACCCAAGAACGAATCAACCTGTTAGGGTGGTTGATTCCTTCCATGAGGGGCTGATGTGGTGCAGTGTGATTTGGGTGCCAGTTGTTGAGACGTAAACCGGTAACTTCTATGTGGACAAAGATGGACGGATGGAACTCTTCACAGTTCACAAGGAAAAGTCCCAAAGCCACTACTTCATCTTTTCTTCTTGAAAAACACAGGGGGATTTTGACATTTCATCCGTCAAAAACAACCCAAAACAAAGTCCTCCTCGTCCTGCTTACCCTGTGGTCAGCCCTGGTCATTCTCAGAACCTTTTTTTTTAAATAAGGAAACATGTTTTCCTTTCCTGATTGGAGCAGAGAAAACTAACCTATGTCCAAAAACTCACTGTCCTCTGGGTGAGTGTTCTGGTTCATGTCAGTTTAAAGGTTGCGATAACTTCTTATCTGGATTCTCAGCTGCACATTATCGACTGGAGGGGGCGACTGATCTCAGTCCAGAGCTACTACACAAATCACACTCCCCCACACAGACATCATGTTTTTGTGAGCACTTCACAGAAACTAGTGCATTCCTTAACCCAGTCTTTCCCAACCGTTTTTGACCCAATGGAAATACTTCACAACTGAAAAATCCAAATTTCAGAAAAAAGTAAAGGTGATGATTTTTGAACTTTTTATTTAAGTCTGGACCTGGGGGCCGCAGCCTCCACAACTGCCACCCAAATCACATTGCAGCGTAGCGTACCTTGCTGCAGGGGATGAGCCTACTGAAAGTCAACTGCCTCAACCAGAATTTGAACTTGCCCAGGATTTGAAACCTAGAGTTTTGCACCAAATTCATTGCCTCAATTCCTCAATTAAAGGAAGATGCGCACAAAGATCTTTAGCAACAGCTCTGAGACTCTTTCAGGTTCAAGTCCATCAGCTGCCATGTTACAACTGGGGTGCACCGAGCAGTCCATGCTAACTCTTATGCTAACTCTAAAGTAAACGCTTAGCCTCAAAAAGTACTTTTTCACAGCAGGTGTACTGACACAAGTGCCTTCAGAAGCCGAAACTTGACTGTGCGTCAACACAAAGTGCGGTACTGTTGTTCTGAGGTATTTTCCTACCCATAATAATTTTCTTTTCCTTAGCGTAAAATTTATAGCTATATCTGAATTTTTTTTCAGACCTATAATATTTTCCTACCCTCTGTTTTAAAGGTGGAAGCATCTTACTTATATGTTAAACACCCTTAATATCTACCCATCTCCTTTAAAAGAGAGGGTAGGAAGATATTATAGGTGTGTTTGTAAGTAAAAACGAGTACTTCCACTCAACTTCTTTCTACTTTAACATCAGCAACCTGAAGTCCCCCCCTGGTGGCGAGGCCCTTTAGCCCATTGTGTTAATCCGGCCTTGGTGGCACCTACAAAATGTCCCAACACGGTCAAACGTCTACCAACGTCAACCATATTTATTTTCCATAAAAATGTTCCCGCAAGTATAGCAACACCAAGAGAACATACCCTGTCCCCCCTGCACATACACACTCTCACCCATAATCGAAACAACATGTTAACTTCCGATCGTCGCCTGTTCCAGTGGCTTTATTTGACATGGCACTGCTGTTGGCAATGGAACATTCTAAAGCCAAAGGATTTCAGTGCGTTTGTGTCAGCTAGTTTAATGCTCTCATTAGAAAATGAAGCAATTCGATCTCACTTTAATGAGCCAGTTAAAATTACTACCTTGGAAACACTTTCTCAACTTCACATGATGGATGGAGTTCCTGTTCTGGCTTCTCCGTTATGCACCGATGATACGAATTTCGGTAGAACCAAGCATGAAGTGGAAATATTGACATTGGGAAGTTTATGGAGGAAAAAAAACAAACAAACAAACAAAGATGTGACAGACACTGACACCTGAGTCGTGTTCTCTTAGGTAGCAGCAGAACTAGTCAGCAAAATTGTTTATTCCGCTCCTGTACACACTGATCTGCAGGATCCATTTCACGATTTCCATCTCATCTCATCTCTCGCTTCTCGTTTACACTTCATAATCTGTCAGAATAAATCTCGGGGTGTCAGCTTGTTCTCACTTGTGGGGTCAGTGGCCAAGGGACTGACTTCAGAGAAGTCCTCCGAAATGCCTGCCTGAACTGCTGAATAACGTCACACGTGAATGACCAACTAGCAAGAAGTTTTCCAAGTGAATCCCTACGGAGACTTTACGTTAGACTTATCTCAACCTTCATCTACTGTGAACTCAGCGTTCAACATTTTCTGTGTACAGTTGGGTTGTTGGGTTAACAAAGTCAATATAAGTGAGTTTAGGAGAAAAAAAAAACTAAGTGCCCCTTCACATATGTACTGTACGATGTTTCTATAGTGTAGTGGCTAGCGTGCCTGCCTCAGAGGCACAGAGCCCTGGTTCGATTCCCAGAGGAACTACGTAAGTCACTTTGGATAAATGGTCTGTAAAATGTATAAATGTGCTGGAAAGGGACGAAAAAGTTGTGTAAAATGATATCCTGGGAGATGGGCAGAACAGTT
The DNA here is from genome assembly GCA_016785265.1 of Paraplagusia blochii. Lineage (NCBI taxonomy): Eukaryota > Metazoa > Chordata > Actinopteri > Pleuronectiformes > Cynoglossidae > Paraplagusia > Paraplagusia blochii. Next base: position 50,943 of record JAFBJS010007944.1, on the reverse strand, counting down.
GAAAGTATGACCACTAGGGGGCGACTAATAAGAACAGAAAATAATTTTGCGCGGTCGGAATTGACTAATGCACAGTGGATTATTGCAACATATATTTTTTAAAACCATAAATGTATGTAATAAGTGAAAGGTATCGAATGTATGACGAAATAAAGATTCACAAAATTCACATTAACTAGAATTTCTTCTTTTTTTTTTTAGATATTTCACAACTGCAGTCAGGATTTTTTTTATTTTTAGCCTTATTGTTTGGTCTAATGTGAACCAGTTGACATCCCCGCATAAGAACATTGTGAAATACATTAGTTTAGAATATCAGTATAAAGCCTATGTGGCAAACTCAAGGCCCGGGGTTCAAAATATGGCCCATAAGGCAACTTTATATGGCCAGTTGGGGCTTTTTTAAAATAATATTTAATAAAATCTATGAAGCAGACTTTTGTAACCCGAGAAATTATAAATGTGTTTTTTATTAACAAGCAATAGATAAAACCTGTAACATGACTTATTAATAATTGATTTCGGAAACATTTTTTTATACTTTATAGAGTAGCTACATCTGACACCCAAGGATTGCCAACTGTATAACCGTGACCCTGTGATGAACTCATGACTACTGGGATCTGTTCTAGTTCTCCCTGCAAGCCTTTACAAGAAAGACAGACGGTGCTTCTTTATACAGCTGATACTTCTGATCTTTTTTCATATATGATGCTATCAAATTCTTGATGCATAGGTTGTCAATTGTTGTTTTAAAGATGAAGGACAGGGACAGTTGAACTGCACAGACCTCTCTCTGCATCAGCAGAGACAACCGTTGACATGCAACGGCACATTGAAAAGAAAGGGGAAACTCTCAAAGAACCATGTAAACGCTCCCATGTGACACTTTCAGAGATAGAGAAAAGACTCGGGGTCATCATTGCTGATTTATTTTCTGCAGATGAAACTCAACAATCCGCCTTTTTTCCCCCTACTAACTCTGCTAACTGTAATTTTAATCTTGCACAGATCCTTGGGTTTTATTCTCTGCAGGAGAATTCGAAAATATCCTGGTCTGGAAGGCGTTGTGATTGAGTGTGTGTTCCTACACTTTGTTTTTCAGCAAAGACAGAGATTCCCATGAAACTTCGAATACTAGGCGGTACTTGGTGAATACTGCCACTGTTTTGATGTACTCTGTTCAGTCAGTATAGGACAGGGTCGATTTTTGTCCAACATATGCAGTGAGATAACGCAGCTGACTCCTGTCCTGTCATTCCAGGGGCATTACACATGGCGCGTCCCAGCAGCTCTGGACATCTGCACAGATGGAATTGAATGATCTAACCATATCAAGGAGGAATCCCATACGGATTCTCACTCCTCTGTGTGAGTCCATCGCCACCGGTGCCCACTAAGACGCTCACCCCCGCGGAATCGGGGAGGCATTATATGTCCTCATATTCTCTGGGAAAGCACTTGAGTCCATCAGATTCACACTAATTATTTTTGCCTGGATTCCCTGGTAGGCCGGGAGGGAGGTTTGGGGTGGAGGGGTGGGGGGGCAGACACCTGATCTTGCACCCGGATCACAGATGTCATATGGACTGCTCTGTATTCTGTGAACCCTTCATAAGACAACTGGGTGGCGGTCATGGAGCCTGCTGTTCCTGCGAACTGGTCATGGATAAGTAGATGGAGATGAATGAAGGAAAGGAAAGGAAAGGAAAGGAAAGGAAAGGAGAGGAAAGGAAAGGAAAGGCAAGAAGGAAAGGAAACATCTTGTCATTGTGGTCCACACCACTGCACTCAAGAAAATGTCACTTCTTGGTTTAACCCTTCACTCCATACGTCAGTTTGTCTCTTCACAAGCTGAACATTTCTTTATGTTGACAGTGCATAAAACATGCATAATATCTTCCTACCCTCTGTTTTAAAGGTGGTAGCAAATATTTATAGATGTTAAACTCCCATAGTTTCTAGCTGACAATTTTAATAGCGAGGGTACGAATATAATAATTAGAATAATAATAACAACTTGGTTTTATATAGCGCCTTTCAAGTAACCTAAGGGCGCTGTACAAAAAACAGAAAGATGTTACAATTGTTACTGGTTAAAACAAGTACAATGATAAAAAGTTATACTATATTCTCAAGTTTGAGTCACTGGACTTAACCTGGCCTTCACTTTGGCAAGGGTTGACTTTCAGTGGGTACAGTGGATAAACAAAAGAAGATGAATGGATGGGCATCAGCAACCTGAGCCCCCCTGGTGGTGGGGGCCTGGTGCTGTCTGTGTCTATGTCTCTTAATGGGTGGCATTTTGGGGTCCTTATACACACAACCTAGCACAACAACAAAGCCTATATATGTTACTACACCCTGTCGAAACACAGTATAGTACAGGATTACTCTGCAAGGCCTCTGTACAATATTACTACAGTTGTAGTCAGAGGTCTTGTCAGAAGTATAGTCATGGGAAATGTGTATAGCATAGCTAGCACTTAAGAGATTTCGGTTTCTAACTAGAAAACTTTGGAAAATTACTAGACATTTGACGTTTATGGGTTATTTTGTCGTTATCATTACATTTGTCCAAACAAATGTACCTTTAGTGGTACCAGGCATTAAAATGAACAAGGAATTGAAGAAAATGCCAAGATGGTCTAATATGGTGGACTCTATACTAGCGATTTACTAAGGAATACATATTAACAAAACATATATACCCGCAGAAACCAAATAAATTCATGAAATAGCTACAGTCATACAGAGAGTTTTAGTCCACAGGCCTTACAGTAGGAAGATCACTGGTTCGATCCCCAGGGGCTGCTAATGGTCTTTCTGTATGGAGTCTGCATATTCACTCTGTGTGTGGGAGTACTTTGTTATCTGACTGGAGTACCTGTAGCGTGAATGATTGTTTGTCATCGACTTGACTCTTTTATGGGCTTTTGTTCTAACAGGGGTGTTACCTTAGCCCCCCCCCCATGACAACAGGGGTTGGTTTTATCTGTCTAGAGACGGTGAAGAGGATTAGGTGATAAAAGATGACTAGGTAAGTCTAAAAAAAGTGTTATTTTCATACACTGCTATGTCTCTTTGGTCTAGTGTTGAACTGAGGAACTTCCTAAAAATACTTCCCACATCTGATACTGATAAAAACGTCTTCATTGCCCAGCTTTTTTTTTTTTTTATATCCCACGGTTGTTTTATGCCTCTTTGTACTTACGCACAGTTAACTGGTTTAACAAATGATTAATCATAATCCGTTATAGCCGTTAAAGGTAAATATATATGGTATAAATGTATGTGGCACCTCTGCATGTGACCACTGTCGATGAATTGACTGCAATCAAACCCCCAACCTCCAGAGTTAGAGCCTGTTGACGAGATCACCTTTCCTGAACCTATGTCTGACAGAGCCTGAAATTTATTACAGCAACTGTAGAAACATTTCACCTGTTTTCACATCAACAAATCCTCCTGATCAGAGATCAGTTGCTTATCTGAATTTTATGACACATATACATTAAAACACACGCTCAGTTCAGACGGTTGTTCAGTAAAAACGGCAAGGACGCATTACAGCTGTTGTGTGTGTAATGTATAGACTGCTCAAGTACAGTCCTAGACAACAGTTAATGTGTGTGTGTGTATATATATATATATATATATATACACACATACATGTATGTTGAAGTATGTGTGTTTATATATGTGTACATATGTATATAATGATTTGATATATATACAATCATATATATGCATATTTGTCTGCATACTTGCAAATATATACATACATATATGTGTGTGTATATATATGTGGTTATTCTAACACTAATATGTGCATCACACAAACAAATATATACATACATACATACATACATACATACGTACATACGTACACACACATATATGCATAATTTCATTAACAAATACATAACGGGTTTACAATACATACACACATACATGCAGGGGTATACATCTTTATTACAAACATAAATATATCCATGCATCCATACACATCTACATACATAGTTTGCAGAACATAGTAGAACTACATTACATGCAGCATAGTTGTAACTAATTATATGTAGATCGGCGTATTTGTACATACAAAAATGAATATATGTGTGTGTTTAATCTAACACTGCTATGCGCATCAAACACAAGATACATATATGATACTTATATTTATAAAAATTCACACAGTAAATACATGTATAAATACATACATACAGGTATGTGTATACATATGCATGGCACACACACACACACACACACACACAGTAAATACATGCATATTTACTTTATATATAAATATATACCCTCATAAAGACAAATAATTAAAAACATACATACACATGAACATAAAGACATACATACATACATAAACACATACTGTACATGCATACATACATATATAAATACATATAGAGTTAAGGAAAAGCTAACATTGCCATAGAACTATAGAAGAGTATCAGATACTTAAGTCTTTTATTTTAGCACTTTGCTGCTGTAACGCAGTAAATGTCCACATTGTGGGACAAAAACAGACTCATCTCATCATATTTTTTTCTCTGAGGGTTAAACGGCGACAGTGACTAAACAGATACACCTACACAGATCCTGTTTTGACAACTTTACATTTTTGATTTGTTGACTGAAAGGACGTGTCACATGTCTTTACATAGGCCACCTTCTATTAATGTTAGTGGCTTCTTATCATTGCGTTGTACACGTTCATTAGCCTTGACAGGATAATCCCCATACAGTACCGCCTTCACCGGTATGCCCACACAGATCCTGTTTTTTGACATCTGTATATTGTAAATTTATTACCGTAGCTGAAAATGTCACTTTAAAGATCATAACAACAGCAACCCTCCATTAGGATTCAGCAGCGTGTTATAATTTGACTGTCAGTTATATGGTTCATGAAGAGATTACAGAACAGTTGCTTTGTTTTCCACGGGAAGGTGATTTCCACCGCACACTTTTAAAACCCTGTTCCCCTCCGCAGAGTTGTCGGTTCAGGACATATATCACTTTCAGAGCATAACTTTCTGCTGACATATCAATATGCCGCCACATAAATCTGAGGTATTCATTCCTACACACGTCTCAACGGGTCATGGTGTTGTAAGAGGGGGGCATATAGAAATACCGCCTGAACACAATATGGATTTTTTTTTTCTTTTTTTGCCCCATAGATACACTTTGCCAGACAGTGTACTTTATCTGCCCTGCGGCGATCAGCAAGACTCAGCACAAAGACGGGTTGTCATGAAGACGACGTCCACTGTTGGCATCAGGAGTGAAATGGAGACCGTCTCCAGACAAAAGGAGCTGCTGATAAATCAAGTAGCCGCACTCGTTAGCTGCACGTCTCCTGCTAGAACCCGATGTTCTCGCTGAATGAATCGGCTCAGGCCGCCTTGGACTCGCCCACAAGGAGTCAGTTTTCATTCACTAATTTTTACAAACATACCTGTACGTACTTCACCCCAACCTCCCGCCCCCAAAACCTCAACCCACAAACTCTCCGTCCCGGTCGTTCCATCCTACTTGTCAATACAAGTCACACCGTTCGTTCTGACTTTCAGCTGCTCGGTGAAAATCCACCATGGCAGTCGTTTCAGCAACACGGACTTATCTGGCTGCGAGAACCTGTGGGTGATAAGATCTATCCCAGCGATTATCCGTCTGAAAGTGATAGTCAGCAGATGTGGCCACCGTGGAATGAGGCCTAAAATATAAACACTGAAAAGATACTGCATTTCCTCATCTGTCTGACGGCAGAATAATTTCATCCTTGCGCGGCTTAATTGAGGTGACTTCATTTTGTGCAAATAACATTTTGTGCCGTGAGTAAACAAACCAAAACTTGTAGTTCTCGGTGAAAACGGAGCCCAGAGCCTGAATTGGAGGGTACGTGGAATGAGAAGAGGAGAAAAAAAATGAGAGCAGAAAAACAAAGTACAAAGTGTTGGGCAGAGTCCAGGTATTGAAACACAAGGTCCAAAACATGATTAGGATCAAACCTGGCAAGAGGGCAGAACACTGGTAAATTATGGTGGATTTGGATCAGTGCTTCTCAAACTGTGGGGCACGACTCCGGGGGGCGCATGTGACCCTGGGGAACAGGCTTTTTTCGCTGTAATAGAAGAAAGTGTAATTGCACATCCACTCCAGTAGTTGGCGGTGGCGCTCTCATTGCCCATTGTGCGCAGCGTGTTTTAACTCTATGGTGTATGTTTGTTTTGGAACTAGCTAGCGATGTAAAGTGCGAAAACAAAACCCGCAGACATGGAGAGATTTTTAACAGGGATGAAAAGAAAGGCGGAGAGAAACGAAGATAGTGAGTCAAAAGAAAGTCACCTCAAAGCAAAGATGCGCAAATATGACGAAGCATATGTAGCGATTGGCTACACCGTGACTACAGTGGGAGACGAGGAAAGACCGGAGTTTCAAGCAAATTGATCAGAAGGGTCAGAAGGAGCTGCTTTGTGTTTTTGTAGATTTAAAAAAGGCGGTGAGGGAGAACATTGGGGTGGTTGGAGTTGGAGTTGAGTTTGCGGAGGACAGGTGAGATGGAAATTGTTGACTCGCAGCGGCAACCCTTAAAAAACAGGATAAGCCGAAAGAAGAAGAAGAAGAAAAGGCCTATGACAGGGTGTCAAGGGAGGAATTGTGGTTTTGTATGAGGGAGTCAGGAGTGGCAGAGAAGTATGTTAGATTGGTGCAGGATATGTATGAGAACAGTACGGTGGTGAGGTGTACTGTTGGAAGGACAGAAGACTTCAAGGTGGAGGTGGGACTGCATCAGGTGGGACTTGAGCCCCTTCTCATTTGCTTTAGTGATGGACAGATCGACAGATGAGGCCATGGACAATGATGTTTGCAGGTGATATTGTGATCTGCAGTGAGAGGAGGCAACAACCAGATGAGAACTTAGAGAGGTGGAGGTTTGGACTAGAACATGTGTGTGAATGAAAGGAATAACAGTGGAATAATGAAGTTACCAGGAGCGGAGGTGGTGAAGGTGGAGGAGTTTGGATACTTAGGATCAACTGTTCAGAGCAGTGGAGACTGTGGAAGAGAGGAGAAGAATAGAGGACAGACAGGATGGAACAACT
>JAFBJS010007944.1:0-18527 GCA_016785265.1 Paraplagusia blochii | reverse complement strand
ACTAAAGAACAGCATATATATATATATATATATATATATGCTGTTCTTTATATATATATATATATTCATCATTTTAGAGAACTTCTATTCATCATTTTAGAGAACTTCATCATTTTAGAGAACTTCTTAAGGAAAGGAACTCAAACTCCCCATATGTGTGTTTTTGTGTGTATATTGTGTGTGTATATATATATATATATATAATGTATAAATACATATTTATATATGTATATATATATTTATATACATACATATGCCCATATATACATCTTTTTTTTAAATTTAGGATGTATACATACATTAAACATATATACATTATTTAATTTGCACATATATATATTATATGTAAGGAAAATAGTTCCTTAGTTAGTTATATATATACATACATACATACTATATATACTATATACATATACATACATCTTCATCCGCTTAAGTATCTTGGGGTCGTGTTCACATATATTTATTTAATATAATTTATTATTATTATTATTATTAATTATTAATTATATTAATTATTATTAATTAATTTGAAATTTTATATATATATATGTTAGTTCCTTATTCACATAGGTCACCACCACCTCTATATACATATGTATACATTTATGAATTTGTCAGGTCATGTTATTTTTGTTGTCATTATTATATCTGATTATATCCATATAGCCAGATATAATGATATAATGTATATGTATATATATAAATTATATATATATGCTGTATGTAATAAAGTATATCTATAATTACATATGTGTGCATATAGCCATATTTTATTTTTTACCTATTTATATATATTTTTAACCCTTGCTGTTTGTATTTCTCTGCAAAACCAAACGTGATGCCAACAACAACGCTGTCTCCACGGCACTGACTCCCAGCTTTATTTAACCTTCATTAATCACAGACTGAGCTCAAGTCTCTCAGTCTCTGTGCTGTATTAATAGGCTACTATAACTGTCCATTCTTATTTATTTTCCTTGGCTAATGTTGATTAGGTCAGACTATGACTTTCCCATGGTTGGTTACTGTTGACCCGTGGAGACCAAACCCTGGTTCTCATCTCCAAAAGAAACACGTGTTGAGACGCGGAAACATGGACTGAAGAAGAGACGACTCTGGTCAGACCTTCACATCTAATGATGCTCACAGGACTGACTGACTGATCTGCTGCTACGACTGTGGTCACACCACCCTCTGCTCTGAGCTCTTCAAGGGAAGGCTTGATGTCAACGTGTCATCACTGCATGGGTTTAACAACCACGTTTAAATGTTGACGTGTTCGGGTTCAATGAGACATGTTTTAGTCTCAAACATCTTGGTCTAGTTAAACAGTGATTGTTAAAGATAAAAAGGTTGAAAGATTACATCTGTCAATGACGCAAATAAAATCACAAGGAAGTATTGGATTAATTGTGATTAATCGTGATTAATCAAAGACCTGAAAATGCAAGTAGATGGACGAGATCTCTTTTGACACATTTGACACTAATCAAAGTCATGGATGGATGGATGGTTGGACAATGGATGGACAATTAGATGCACGGACAAACGCACAGACAGACAGATAGATTGATAGATAGATAAGAAAGACAGACAGACAGACAGACAGACAGACAGACAGACAGACAGACAGGCCAATAGATAGATAGATGATAGGATGGAGGGACAGACAGACAATTAGATTGACGGACAGACGCACAGACAGGCAGGCCAATAGATAGATAGATGAAAGGATGGACGGACAGATGGACAATTAGATGGACAGACAGACAGACAGACAGACAGATAGATGAAAGGATGGAGGAACAGACAGACAATTAGATGGACGGACAGACAGACAGACAGACAGGCCAATAGATAGATAGATGAAAGGATGGAGGAACAGACAGACAATTAGATGGACGGACAGACAGACAGGCCAATAGATAGATAGATGAATGGGTGGAGGGACAGACAGATAATTAGATTGACGGACAGACGCACAGACAGACAGATAGGCCAATAGATAGATGAAAGGATGGAGGGACAGATGGACAATTGGATGGACGGACAGGCACACAGACAGACAGATAGATAGAAAGAAAGACGGACAGACAGGCCGATAGATAGATAGATAGATAGATAGATAGATAGATAGATAGATAGATAGATAGATAGATAGATAGATAGATAGATAGATGAAAGGATGGACGGACAGATGGACGGATGGACAGACAGACAGATACTTTCTGCCTTTACTGCCCAGTCAGGCTGACAACTGAAATCTGTCTCAATGTAAATCCCATCTTTCCAGAACTTAAAGTAATTGGTGAAACTCAAACATTTTTCTCATGCTAATCTGATTACTTTTCCAATTAAATACCTCATACTGCTGCTGACATGTATGTCTTCAGTGTTGAGGACAGACCACATCCTCATATCTCTTAGCCCTACTTGTTGTTCCACAGAAGTGGAGGGAACCTGGCCTCCCCCCCGGGGGGAGGTTTAGACCTCATTAATAACATTGTTGGGAATGTTGGGCCTGATGTGTGATTATCCCATCACCTAAATATTTTCATCTGGCTTCCTTCGGCTCCATGGCCACATTTGTAATTATGTAGCCCGTTTTTTTTTTTTTTTTTCTTGTGCTGCAGAAATATTATGGATGTGACTGAAGGAATTTGAGAATTGACATGGGGAGTGCGAACAAATCGGGACTTGCCTCTGGATGATGTGCTCCCTTATTTAGATCCCACAGCTTTAATAAAGATCTCAAACTGCTGGCACCGGAGACAACGTGAGAGCACAGCATGCACGGTCATGAAATGCAACAGTGAAATAAACAAACACAAAGTTGTGGGAGAGAAAGTAAAAAAAAAAAAAAATTCATTGGCACATTTAACACTAATGCTTGGAGTAGAAGAAGAAACGGGATTTAAGAGTTTGCGGAAGTTACTGCATTTCAGCAGCCTGTAAATACTTTCCATCGTGGGCCATACTTTCACGGCGTGATAAAGCGGCTGCCGCAGCGTGTGAGTTCCCAATAAAGAGTCCCGCCGCATCGCGGATTCTTTAATTTTCAATCCTAACAAGTTTAATTCGATTCGATGTGAATATTAGAGGAAACCTTGTTTAAGATTTCACCAGGGGCAGAGCACAAATAAAAAGTTTTACGGCTTCGATGTGCAATCACTCTCTCATGGATCCTCATTGTTTGCACTTGTCATCGCCGCACTAAATTCTTTCATGCTGCAGTCTGTTTTATTTATGACTATGTGCAAACTTAATATAAAATGAATTCACATTATTTAATATTAACTGTGCGTGATTAAAAGTTAAAAGTTCCCAGAGTTTGATTCTCTTTGTTGTTTAAGAGGATTAAAACGCATGAAACTTAATAACAGAAAATTAAAGGCGCATGAACGGCTTTGCTTTTTAGGAACCATTTCTTTGAGACAATGAGACAATGTGGTTAATATTCTAATATATAAATATATCCACAAACTCTACAGGCTGTCCTCAATTGAGGGTTAAGGCCCCTGAGAGCCATAACAAAGGGCAAAATGTTCCCAAAAAATAGCATAAAAAAAGGAAATAAATGTACGGCCAAATGTAACAAGACTTTTATTTTATAAAGATTTTATGCCAAACGCCATAAGTTGAGGACGTTATTAACCGAGGACTCATGTATGTGTTACCATGGAGACCATGAACAAAAGCACCATTCTAGTTATATACAGCGTTCCAAGATTCTAGCCTTATGGAACGAACAATCCTTTTTTTACGTTTTATACCAAGGTATTTTTCGCAAAAACCTCAAACAGCAAAGGTAAAAAAAAAAGATTACTCTATTAGGATCAACTGATTTACTGACATGTGGGAAATATTATTGCACTAAACTTTGAAATGACAATAAAACTGCAAAGTTTAAAAGGAAATATCTGCTGATGCACAAAAGGCAAAATACCCCATTTGCAACATTGTGGAAATATTTCCAAATGGCAAGAACTGGAATGGGAGGGAATATCCAAAAGATCGAGGAGATTAGAGGATCCAAAGCTGCCTACTTGCGGCCTGAGGACCACATGTGGCCCAGGCCTAAGCTCAGAGTGGCCCAGTCTACGGATATCTGAGAGAGAAAGTGAAAGTCAATGAAATGTAGAGAAAGTGAATGATGTATTGCAACGTGCAATACATCATTGGTGTGTCTAAAACAGGCGTGGGCAAACTAAGGCCTGGGGGCCCGGATGTGGCCCATTTAGCTTTGTATTCTGGTCCGCCAAAATTGTACAGATATGTTACTAATTTCTTTATCTGATATATTTTAGTGTTTTTCCTGTGATGCCCGTCTTTCCACAATAAGTCGTGTCAAAAATACTACATCTATTGTCCAAATCCGCCACCAGTTGAAGTTTACGACCCAATTGGGCAAAGTTCGTCAGTTGGTTTGCCCAGACCTGGTCTGGAAGTCTCGGCAGTGGTGGTGGCCTGGTGGTTAAGGAAGCAGACTTGGGTCCGCAAGGTTTGAATCCACCATCTGCCAGGTTGCCACTGAGCTCTGTCCCGAACCACGTAACGTCTTGTGGGCTCACCACCCACAGGAAGGCTCATAATACGGTGCAATTTAATTTGGGTGGCGCCAGCTGCCCCGGCAACGGACAAGCAGAGGAAGATGATTGAATGATACAATGGTCCGGAAGCAACTTACGATACACAATGTCCCTGCGTCAACCATCTGAAATGTACACATCGATACAAACTCGAAGAAAATGTGTTGAGTTTACCGTACGTTTGTGGATCAGTCACACCAGTCACTTCATAATGGAAAGACCCTATGGAATTCTATGCTGCAACTTTAGACGCCAATGTTTCTGCGTATCCAGGACCGGGAATATGTGAAGGTTGGAAGAAAGTACGAGGGGAAAAGAATATTTTCAGAACATTGAATAGGAAAAAGCAGGTTGACATCCAAAGTGGCACCGGGTCACTGTTTTGACTCCAACACAACAACAACAACTAAGCATAGCTCGGATCTGGTTGAGGAACTATCTGCGGATGGCCAGAGCGAATGTCTTTTTACTGGTCCAAGACTGCAGGAAAGAAGACCATTAAGAATGAAGGCCAAGGAGAAGACTGGGCCGGGATACCACAGCACAGTCTGTTGTTCAGCAAAAATGCGACTCAACCCATTAGACATCAGTTTAAGTTCCTGGCCCTTAAATCTTGTAAATGTTTGCCAAGCGAACATGAAAAGTATTTACTGAACTTTTACAAAGTGTACAAACTTGTTTTGGAAATCTATTTTTCTAAAGAGTGATTTTTTTTTTCAGGTTTGGCAAACCAAAAAAAAAAAAAGAGAAAAAGACAGATAATATTAATTGCACCAATTACAACTTAAGTTACACTTTTCTTGAGATGTTTCTTCCAAACAGATGGATGTCCTTATACTCACAATGACTCACTTCTGGGAACAGAGGGGAAAAAAATAATAGTATACAACATAAAAAAAGGAATTGACAAGCAGCAAAAGATACAATCTTTGGTGTCCAATTACTGAAAAATGGACAAGTTGAATGGTGGTGCCTGATGGCTCTTTTCTTTTGCTCCAAATGTTTCCTTTTAGTTAGGTGTGGCCTCCTTATTGCATGTAGCTCGGATTAGTGAATATCCACTGGGCACAGCTTCTCTTACTGATGTAAACTAGAAAATAAACTTTAAAATAACTATAGGTAGAAGTAGGCACATTACTTTGGCATTGAGTTCACAACATTCCATTTAACAGTCGCCAGTTTGTCCCTTCAACTACAAAACACTGAGATTCTCCAGTGTCTCCCTCAGGGGTTTGGACACAAATTGGCGCTCAAAACGAGCAAGTCCACGTTTTTTTTTCTTTAAGACTCTTCTGATTATGCCTGTGTCTGCAACCACATGTGTCTCTAGAGCAGGCATGGGCAAACTGAGGCCCGGGGGCCAGATGCAGCCCATTAAGCTTTGAAATCCGGCCCACTAAACCTGGTTTGTATTGTGATTATACTGTACTTCGGCCTTTTTCCTGTTAACGCACGTTTTACTTATACTGTGTAGGGGTTAGGGTTACACATTTACACACACACACTTTTGTACAAAGTATTCATGCACATTTGTATATTGTATACACTAGGGGCGCAAGCCAGTGTTTTTAGTGCCAGTTCATGGTGTAGGTTGCGTTGGGAAGGGCATCTGGCGTAAAACTTCATACAAATCAGTAACGCGAGACAACAAAATAAAACTGTTGGCTCGCTATGGCTAGCCCTGAAAAAGGGACTAGCGGGAAGAAGAAGAAGATTCATCCACATTTGTAAAAACTGCCAATATCCTTCATATTATTCTTGTATCCTCAGTTTCCTTCTCAGCTGATTCTTTACATTTTTTCAGCTGATTCTTATCTTTAATTTTTGTGGCATTCGGAGCAGACAGCTAAGTATGATTTTTAATGTACTCGGAAAACAGCTTTCTTAACTGTGCATATGACAATAAACACGTTGAATCTTTACTCTAAATGCACTTTTAGCCTTTTTTTAGCCTTTAGCCATTTTTAGCCTTTAGCCTTTATGCATGTGCCATGGCTACAATGGTTCACTGCAATAAAACAAATCCATCCTTGGTAAAAACAAAATTATCCGTAAAGTAAGCTATTAGAAGGGAGTTTGGTTTATTAAATTGTTCCATATAGAAATATAATTATATGTATTTTTACAATCATTTCACATGTCATATTACATTTTTGGCTTGCTTGCTAACAGTAAAAAAAATCTCATTATGGCACTAACTGGGGCAGTGGTGGGCTAGTGCTTAAGGAACCGGACTGGAGTCCGGAGGGTTCCAAGTTCGAATCCACCAACTGCTAGGTTACAACTGAGGTCAACTGCCCCCTGCTGTAATTTCACCAAAGGGTCACATCATCTGTCCATGTCAATACAAATGGAAAAAATTGTCAGAAAGCAAATAAAAAAATGCTACTGGCAATACTACAAAATAGAAAAATCGACTTCATATTAACAATGCTGTACACTTCATGCTACACAACAGTTACAGTACATCAGTCTGTGAAAAACACTTATTTATTTTATTTCTAGAACTCTATTTATCCTGCTGGAGTATCCATCAGGTAATGATGCCTCGGCATTTAACCCATCAGGGTAGTGAGCAGGAGGCCGCGCACAGGGAGCAGTGTGTGGGGACCATGATCATGGTAACTTGGCGGTAGGGGGTTCGAACCAGGGCCGAGACCCAAGTCCACTTCCTTAACCATTAGGCCACCAACTGCCCATAAATTACTGCGATGTCTGAAGTTTGGATCATCAAAATAGGTACATTTTCCGATCAACGCTGGTCGCCATGAATGAAAAAACTACATTGGATAGAATAGTGCAACGAAGCAAAGTCTCTATTGAAACATTCACATTCACCCAAAGCTGTGTTTACCACTAAGTGCATCCAACGTGACCATTTCCGGCATTGTTGACTTACAGTGAAACCGCTCTATAAATCCTTCAGGCCTCACTGACGTTCAATCCTCACATAGAGGTGGGAGCCTCAAAACATCCTTCTAGTTGCCACAAATGTTTGAGACCCCTTCTTTAAGATCAGTCATTATTTGGTAGAACCAGCAATGTCTTCAGTACACAGTATGTGGTTGTCGTAAACTGTCATGCTAAATACTAAATTGTACCGTGTTGAAATTTAATACCTGGGAATTGTCTTTGCTGGTACATATTGCTTGAAGGGTCCAGTTGCCCAACCAAACCCTGCCTCGACCATGACTAGGATGAATGAGAGTCTTCATCCATAAATAAAAAAAAAGAAAATTTAGCAATGGTCCAGTAGTGGTGGCCTAGTGGTTAAAGAAGCGAACTTGAATCCACAGGGCTTCAGGTTCGAATCCACCAGCGGCCAGGTTGCCACTGAGTTGCTCTGATCATAGCACCGTCCTGACCCGCATAACTTCTCGTGGGCTCACCACCCACAGGAAGGCTCACAATATAGCGCAATGTGATTTGGGTTGCGCTAGCTGCCCCTGCGACCCAGCAACGGACAAGGAGAAGAAGATGAATTTATCAATGGGCTACATTTCCAGTTTGTATCACCATTGAAAAACCCACAAGAAATGACAGGTTTACAACATCCTCAACCAATGAGTGACATGAGCACAGACTTATGGCACAAAATCAAGATCTGTCAACTCCAATGAAAGTTGAAGAACTCCTGTATCTTCACAATTGTCCCAGAGTCAAGTGTTCCAATTATTCTAAGGACTTATTAATGGAGTAGTTCTCAGGTACGTGAAGATTTGACAGCTCCACATACATGAGCCTAATTTGTCCAAGAGCTCCATCCCAGACATGACATTATCCTTGTGTTGCATTTACATGCTACACCCTTGGCTGTTTGCAATTACTGTCTCTGTTTCGTCTTTCAACAATCGCACCGTTCCGCTGCTTTATTTTATAGGGTTCTAAAACCAAATAAGGTGTGTATCGGAATGTTGTATCTCACTGGTCATTCCCTTAAAGGGTTTGGCTGCTGTTGCTGCTGATGCTGCTGTTACTACAAGGGTCAAAACCACCCTGTGGTCTCCCAAAAAAAAAAAAGAAGTAGTCATAGATAATAAGAAACATGATGGAAGAGGATGGAAATAGTCAAACCAGCTAGAAAACATGACAAGACTCGTCCGTTGCAAAAGTATGAGGCCTACTTTTACTACCGTATCACATTCTTATTGGGTAATTTCAACAAACGTCGCAAAAGATGTTCATGCACAACCAGCTCAATGTATTTGGTTTAGTAAGAAGAAGCCTCTGAAGAACCCCATGGTTTGTTGGTTGAAGGTTTAGGGAGAATGGAGTTCAATGGGAGAAGGAATCTTATCTCTACAGAACTGAGTTAAATTTCTACGTATTTCTAGTTAAATTAGTTTTTAAACACAGAATTTGTTTTGTCCAATCTGATCCCAGCTCAGTTGATGTTGATTGTGAAACACACAATTGACAGCAATTTGTCTTCTTCGTAAAAATTGACATGTTACTTCTGACTCCGGTTTCCTAATCTTCCCAAACCTACTTCTTGACCTCATTCTCATAAACCTAAAATATCTGGCTTTGATATTCCGCCCTACTACACGCCCTCCACCCTCCCCCCCAAAAAACAAATATTTTATACCTTATAATTAACAATCAATCTACCGATGACTAACGCTGTGCTCTACGACTCTGAAGTTTGGAATATTCACCAGAAAATGCAGTGTTTGTTTGGTTAAAAAAAAAACAACATTAAAAAGTGATGTCATCGATACCAGTTTGGACAGAGGGTAACGATTACACCACAAAAAAGTGCATATGAGCCTGTGGGCAACATTTTGGGTCACACATGAGGGATGGAAACTATCTTTTACAAACAAGTAAGAGGAAAGACGGGGGTGGCTAAGCCACACTTTGTCCTAACAAACCAAAACGACTCCGAAGGAAGAAACTCAAAAATCAAGGCGTGGAGAGGTGTTATATCAGAGGCAGCTGCTGAGAAACGGAAAAAATCAGAAGTACGGGACGGACGGACGGGGAACAACACGAGGGGCGTGGATACTGCAATGTCCAAATCCAATGGATGTTTACGGCGTATCTCATGACATACAAGAAATGATTAGATTGAGAAATCTGTAAAAATTGAGAGTTGAGAGAAAACATCAACAATCTATATTTTTGTTTTATCATATTATACAGTTATATATATTTTACAACAAGTCAGAGATTATCTTTACATTTTACTCTGCTCTTCTGTCTGTGGAGTTTTTGTTAGCTCTACAGACATACATTATTTATACAAGTCTGTATATAAAGTAATGTGACTCCACAAAACCTTTTAATCCCCACAAACAGGTTTAATGCTGTGTCTGCACCAAAACATAACAGTAGTTCAGCCTTCCAACAGGGTTATCATCGTTAACGAAAACTAACGAAAAAACGAAAACGTTCACTGAAAAAAACTCTTTGTTAACTGAAACTAACTAAAACGATCATTAAATAAAAAAAACTATAACTAACTAAAACGAAAATGTGTCCTAACAAAACTAACTGAAACTAACTGAAATTAGAAATGAACTACCCTTCGTTTTCGTCTTTGTTTGAATCTCGCAGAAAACTAAAACGAAAACTAAAACTAATTAAAACTAAACTAAAACGAAACATTTTGGACAAAACTATAACTAACTAAGACTAAATTAGTTGCTTTTACGAAGAACTAAAACTAACTAAAACTAATGTGCTAAAAGGCAAAACTAACTAAAACGAAACTACACTGAAAAATCCAAAACTATTATAACCCTGCCTTCCAAGAGGTCCCACCCCTCTACTTGAGGAGTACTGCATTGACGATCTATAGCAAACCTGAGCAAACTACGGCCCGGGGGCCAGATGCGGCCCTTTGGCCTTTTTAATCTGGTCCAAATTGTTTTTTTGTTTTTTTTCTGCAATTCTACCATTAACCAATAGATGGTGCAGAAAAGGCTGAAAGCCTTTGTGGCCATGCAGTCAAAATATTTGCCCATGCCTGGCATATTGAGTATTGGGACAAAAACAATGGACAGTTCACAGCTTGTTACTGGTCCCCAACCCTGAATACAAGCTATGCAAACGTTACAAATATTCATATTATTAATGTAAATACTATCATTACTATTCATGGAAGAGTATGGTGGTATAGGATTCTTCATCTACTGATGTTGTCAGTTGTCCTCATCATCATCATCATCACTCTTTATCCAATCATCAAAACCAACCATCATGCAAATGCACATCTTTGAAACAGCGTAAGTCACTTCAACGATGAGAACTAAAGCGAATGAAAACTGACACCAGTCAGTGTGGTTTCCACACCTGTATACCACACGCCTCCCTGCTGGTGTGTAAACTATACTATAGTCGTCTGCAGATTCAGAACTCTGCACAGCCGCTCATTTGCATCAGAGACGGCCAGAACAACAATGACCTGGAGAAGACGTCTCGCCAAGTTCACACCACCACCTGTTGACGTGCGCACCAGCAAGTACATGACACCCCACCTCGTTTTAATAGCGTGCGAACAATAACATCCTGCACTAAAACACAACGTCTGCAAACCAGTGATAACATCATTTGCTGGTCAACAGTGACTGCTTCCTCGGTGACTTTGGTTCTGAGGCAACAGCAGTTCAGGGACCATTAAGACGCAGACGTAGAAAACAAACAGCATAAAAGATTTCTTAGGAACTGCAGATTAACTTCCTGCTTAACGAAGAGTTTCCTGTAAGCCGAGTGTGTTATTATGTCTTCCTATAAACTGGAAACTGTTGCTTTAATGTGTAATGAGGTTGAAGTACATTTCGAGTCATTAGGGAGTGAAAGGTTCCAGTTGAATGTAGATGTTGCTGTAATGGTGTCAAACTCGGGGCCCGGGTGCCAAATCTGGTCCGCAGTGTGATTATTACAACTCACATGATCAAATCCAATGTGTATAAAAGTTAGCCCAGCACTATATACTGTATATACTACAGTATATACTCTCTGGATTTTTTGGATTTCACCAATTAATTAATTTTTGTCCTCTGTGAAATTTGGACTGCTCCTGCTGTGTTATTAAACTACTAAAACTCTACATTTATCCATCACCAGTGTGTGGGAACGATACCAGGGCACCTCAGCAGTGACTTGGCGGTAGGGCGAGTCAAACCGGGAGCCCGCAAACCCAAGTCACCCACTTCCTCAACCACTAGTCCACCAACTGCCCACAGTTAAGCATGATTGACTCATTCAGATCATGTACAGAACAGGATTTTTTTTACTTTTTTTACTTTTGTACTTTAAATGCAGTGTTTCTCAATTGGTGGGTTGGGTCCCAAAAGTGGATCGCAGGCCTTTTGCAGGGGCAACTAAAATTGCCGCAAGAAGAAATTGCTGAATGAATTCTAAGAGTAGAGTGAAACTGAATGTTATATTGAATTAATTGAAAAAGTTTATTTATAACTTTATCGTGTCATTTATTTGTGATGGTGAGTCCTGAAACCAGACCAGTGATGTAACACTCCATTAATGAACTTTTGAACAATTAATTTCGGTAGCCCCGCCCCCTCCAATATTTTCAAATTATCCATAGTGAGATTGGAATGCTTCTTAGTGGAGGTGTAAAGAAAAACTGGGATTCAACAAAACAAATTCAATTCTAAACAAATTCAATTCTAATTTCTGATGGAACTCGCAACTCAAAAAGTTGAACTTGCTACAAATGAAACTATGGCGTGTTGCACGTTACCTCAGTCCAGGCTGAATCCTTGCAGGTCAGCCGTTTTTTTTTAGTGCAAGTTTGTGATTCATTATGGTAGTTTTTCCTGGCAGTTGCTTTTACTGCCGTGGAAATAACCTTGAGTCTGACAAGGTTCATAAATCCACAAAGTCGCTACTTTGTTTGATCTACAGATTAAGAAAGGAATAAAGGTCGCTCTTATCTCAAGTACTTTACACTTCTTCTTCATCACTTGCCACAAAACCATATCCTGCCGTCGTCACATGACACGTTCCACTTTCTCGACGGCTCTCTCTCATTTTCATTACGTTTCTGTTTCCGTTTCCTTGACAACGATATAATGAAACAAGGTCTTGTACAAGAAAGTACTTCTTTTGCAAAAAAAAAGTTAAGCTATACTGGAAAATATCCAAAATATGATAAAAAAAGCTAAAAATTCATGATTTTTATAGCCTTCAATTTTGAATGTATTGATGAGACGGGCCGGAATAGTATCCTTAAACGGACCTGTTTTGGCACGCGGGCCGTACGTTTGACGCCTCCAGTGGTGGCTGCGGAAGAAGGTGTGGGAAAGTGATGGTGAAGAAGAGGAACCTGACAGCGGGGCTGTGAGCGGCGTCTGACTGGCGGCTGCTGCTCTGCAGCTGCATCTGCTCCAACTCTCTGTCTACACGCGGAGCTCAGAGGAGGAGCTGCAGTCAGTGGCCCGAGGAGAAACTTCTCCCTCATTCGTGAGTGAGTGAGTGAGTGAGTGCGATAACAAGGTGAGGTGCAGCCCATGGTCTCGGAGCATCACATGCAGCCCTCAGACCCAGGACCAGCACCGAGCCCAGGTTGGAAGTTCGGAATATCCTCGGACACCATGGCTTCGTTTGTGATGGGGGAACCTGGAAAGAGCGCGTTACTGGAAAGAGTCAGAAGTTCGGAGGTGAGAGTCGACTCCTCGTTGAATGCGAGTCAGTGAACGACTTCCTCGCAGACATGGACACCGCGGCGGAGATGGGTCACTTCCCGCCGCCCACCATCCCAGTGATCATGTTCATTTTCGGGGTGGTGGGGAATGTCATCGCCATCGTGGTGCTGCGGATATCGCGCAAGGAGCAGAAGGAGACGACTTTCTACACCCTCGTGTGTGGCCTGGCGGTCACCGACCTCCTGGGCACCGTGCTGGCCAGTCCCGTCACCATCGCCACCTACGTGAAGGGCAGCTGGCCCGGGGGCGACCCGCTGTGCCAGTACTCCGGCTTCATCCTGCTCTTCTTCTTCTTGGTCCAACTCAGCATTGTGTTTGCCATGTCGGTGGAGAGATACTTGGCCATCAACCACGCGTACTTCTACAACCAGTACGTCAACCAGAAACTGGCGGCGCTGACGCTTTTCTCCATCTACGTCTCCACCACCGTGTTCTGCGCGCTGCCCAGCCTGGGACTGGGGCAGGTGAAGCTGCAGCGCCCGGGCTCCTGGTGCTTCATAAACTGGCACAACAACCGCACGACGGTGGCCACTTATAACCTCATGTACGCGGGTGTGAACTCGGTGATCGTGCTCGCCACGGTGATATGCAACGTGATGGTGTGCGGGGCGCTCATCCTGATGCACAAGAGGTTCATCCGCCGGACGTCGCTGGGCACCGACCAGAGGCGGATCGCGGAGCTGCGGCGCAGACGGAGTTTCGGACGCTTGGCGGGAGCGGAGATCCAGATGGTGATTCTGCTGATAGCAACCTCCGTCGTGGTCCTGATCTGCTCTATACCTCTGGTTGTAAGTATAGTTTATAAACGTACTATAAGTTTTAGAAAACAACGTAAATGTACGCGCAAAAGTTGGTGTCGGGGGTGTGAAAAAGTTGCACAGACAAAAACAAATACACATAAAAATAAAAATATTCTAATAAATCCAATCTCATCAGTAATACAGAATACTCTACAGCCCTGGAAGCAAAAAAAAGGATCAAATTCTATATTTTTTTAACTAAAAATGACAACACAAAGACAACGGTTACTCTAATTATTTACATCCTAAACTTTGAGTTTCTCTTCACCTTGACATTTCTCCCAGGCATGAGTGAGATGCTTCTCGCAGCTTTTTAATTCTGCCTAAACATACAATCAGAAATACTTTTGAATCTCCAAAAAATGTCGCACCCTACTTATTTTAAGGGTAGTTTGCAACAACTTAAAAAAAAAAAAGTTGGTATTCCTGGGATTTCAGATTTCACCCGCCACACAGCACGCAATGACAGGCAGAAATTCCGAGAATCAGTCATAGATTGGATGATCCTCACCGTGCTCCCCATGTTAAGACCTGTTTGACACAACCTGTGGTTCTCCGAAAGCTTCAGATATAACCTCAATACATTTAAACTTTACTTACCTTAACTTAGCAGATGATTACTACTGACAAAAATCACTTTAATACGTCCAAAAGTAAAATAAAATCCTTTGCCGGTGATTTGTTTTTTTAAGTTTGAAAGTTTACAGCACTTTTGGGGAACCCAGAGGCCAAATGCTCTCGAATGATTGATGACACTGAGAAGACTTTTATTTGGCCTCCTGCCACTGAGACACTGCAGTGGTTGCACAGAAGTCACTTTCAGCCAAAGGTCTATTTAGATGTTTTCATACCGGCCTCCTTAGATGATGTAAACGGAGCCAATTCTCTCTCTCTCAGACATTTCTATTTTTTTTTTTCTACTTTGAAAGTTTGTTCCATGTTCCATTATGTTTCATCCAAACATTTGTGGGCACTAAATATATCTAATGTTTTCTCTGCTTTCCTGCCAGCTGAGAATCTTTGAGAACCAGCTGTACAAAAACCAAAAAGAAGAGCCATTTGGACTGAATAAAGACCTGCTGGCCATCCGCATGGCCTCCGTCAACCCCATCTTAGATCCCTGGATTTACATCCTGCTCAGAAAGACTGTGGTGCTCAAGCTGATGGAGAAGATAAAATGCCTATTCTGCAAAATGGGCAGACGGGGTCGCGGGGACGGGGAGCAGTTCCGCTGCGCCAACGACCACCACTCCTCCTCAATCATCTTGAGGGACTCGCCGTCGCTCCTATCGCACGAGGGACGGGAAATAATGAGCAGTACCTCGCAGACATTCCTGTATCCTTCGGAGGAAAACAGTGGGAGGTCTGGGTCGTTTCAAGAAGGGACGCAGACAGACTCCAGTCCACCAGTGACCCAGACATTACAGGGGTCCACAGAGGTTGTGGGGCCACCTCAGGGTCTTTCACAGACTAACTTAGAGGACACCGCGCCAGGCAGGCCGCTGAAAGACGAACAAGTTTGCCCCAAGGACCCGTCTCTGCAAGTGACTTTCACAGATGAAACTGCGAACATACAGGAAAAGTGCATATGACATTACTTGGACCAGTACTCCCACTGGTAGAGGACTGTGTGAGGACAGATGTGAATTGGAGACGGCACTGCAAAGACACCACGAGGAAGCCAAAGCTTCTAGAGACTGAAAAAAACCCACCCATTGTTCTGTAGATATCCAGTGGACGCTAACTCAAATGATACTGGACAGATGTACCGAACGAAGCATTATCAACGTATTACTACTCAGTCACAGCTCACCGCAAACTCCATACCACTTAACGCACTCCATACACCACGGTACGGCCAGAACCGAGGCGATGATGAAAAGCATGACATCATCACGGGGTTCTTTTGTTGCACTTTTGGATTCCAAACCCACCGCTAGGCATTCGGTTAAACATTTGTTTCGTAGCAGTTTGACGACCTGCATCGCAACTGTAAAGAATTAATGCTGAAATGTGATGTTTATTTATTCTGAGTATGAATTGTCTTCTCTGTGAGAAGGTCCAGATAGTTTGGAGTCACTTTAAATTGGTACAAGATGGATATGTTCATGATCTTTTTTTTTTTTTCTTTTATGTGTAGGAACATTTGCAAAGAATTGGGTCATACTGGTCCACAGCGCAGCTCCAACATCAAAGATAGAATGGTACCAGCCCCTATATTCCATAACAAAAGGCAGCTATACTGTGGATTACTCACAGCTCCGTTACTGGAGGTAGTAAGGAGCCCTCCGATCACGTCGTGGGTTAATACTATATATGTATTCACTTTACTAGGACCGTATACGTTCTTCTACCAAAGCGCTACTAATCCGAATCACTTCCAAGGTGAATGTAGCCAGTGGACAAAAACTGAGGACACTGAGCTTCGTGATGTTCATGATGATGGTGTTTTTTTTTTTTTTTACCGTAATATGTATAAATTGAATAACATTGAACTAACTCTCTGGTTGTTGTTGCCTGAAACATTCTGACAAATGACTTGTTTGTATTTTGGCCTTAAACCTTTGTTACAACAGCATGGCAATAAACGTTGACTCCTCTGTGAATTAAACTCATAAACAGAAAATAAATTTTGGACAAATATTACATAAAAACACGACTCTGGTTTTATCATTACTAACACAGAACACCTGGTATTAAAAAATACCAGGTGCAAAAGGGGCAACAAAATCAAAAGGTTGATTTGTTGATATAACGCACAGGTTCACCCTTTAAATGTCTAAAATGATTTTCCAACATTGAGAAGTGAAAATATACATTTACTCATATATAAGACTAGAGAAGCTAGAGAAGCCAGATTGAGATGGTTTGGACATGTTCAGAGGAGGGACAGTGGATACATTGGTACAAGAATGATAAAACACGACTCTGGTTTTATCATTACTAACACAGAACACCTGGTATTAAAAAATACCAGGTGCAAAAGGGGCAACAAAATCAAAAGGTTGATTTGTTGATATAACGCACAGGTTCACCCTTTAAATGTCTAAAATGATTTACCAACATTGAGAAGCGAAAATATACATTTGCTCATATATAAGACTAGAGAAGCTAGAGAAGCCAGATTGAGATGGTTTGGACATGTTCAGAGGAGGGACAGTGGATACATTGGCAGAAGAATGATCCTAGAGATGGAGCTACCAGGTAGGAGACAAAGAGGAGATCGGTGGATGCAGTGAGGGAGGACATGGAGGTAGTTGGAGTTAAAGTTGTGGATACAGAAGACAGTGGGAGATGGAAATTGTTGACTCGCTGTGGAAACCCCTGAAAGGGGACGAGCCGAAAGAAGAAGAAAATAAAGATTTCATGTTGTTTTTTAATATATGGCTGTAGCTTCATGCCGCAATATGACTCTGAGCATATGGTATTAACTTAGCCTTAGTTGTAAGCATCTAAAAATAGAATAATGCATTTTTTTTTCTCTGAAATCGAACTACTCACAGTATGCCGGTGCTCTTATGCGATTCAATGATATATTGCGACGTATTGGACACACCAGTTGTAGTGTAATTTTTAGAGGAAGGTTATAGTGCATTCATTTCCCCCTTAGACTGATTGTAGGTCCCCTCTAAGCATAAAAAAAGGAAAAAAAATAAATCACCTACACTATGGATTAATCGTCTAAAAGGTTAAAGTTGACTGGATCATTTTCATTCTTTTCCACTGATTGAGACCGAAAGAACACACAGTAAGGATGTAATTTGTCACGTGAAAGCAGCGAAAGATTTAAGTCCAAAATCCTGATTGGACCGCCACAAATTAATGCACAAAACATTTCCTCCTGCCCACGTTTTATTGCCTTCATTACTTCTATGTTTAGCAAAAACCCCTACACAACGTTTCTCCTTTTCATCCGATCTTGCGGCGGCGCTGATGACTAAAACATTTCCCACCAATCGTCACGTTGGACAG
Source organism: Paraplagusia blochii (assembly GCA_016785265.1). Taxonomy (NCBI): domain Eukaryota; kingdom Metazoa; phylum Chordata; class Actinopteri; order Pleuronectiformes; family Cynoglossidae; genus Paraplagusia; species Paraplagusia blochii. The sequence continues at coordinate 491 of JAFBJS010007944.1, read as the reverse complement.
CAGGTCAACACTCACCTGCGGACCGCTTTCGTCACCTCATTCCAGGACCCAAGTGGCCAGTGTCCAGAGGCTTCCCAGAACAGCGAGAAACCTCCATGTGAGAAAAGTGAGCAACTGAGAAATCTGTTAAAACTGTACGTCCTCTTGGGAGGCAGCACATCATGATTGACAAAACAGCGATGACAGGATTTAAACGCAAAAAAAAAAAAAAATAATGCAGTGAATGTCTCACCAGTTGGGAGCGGAGAAGCACACGGCGACAGGTTGGACAGGCTGCACAGACATTACTGTAAGAAGTCGGTAAAAACAATTAGAAGGTGCCATTGAAAATACAGTCAGCGCTGATGCTGAAGGACCTGGCATAACAACGGTGTTAGAAGACATGAAGGATCCAGGAAGCAACTGATGTGAAAATAGTCAAAGTATTTGTAGGGTGTTTTTTTTTTTTCCAGATCACGTTGCTTTTTAAGGGCTTGATATTTTGGAGTAGG
>JAFBJS010007939.1:55484-72344 GCA_016785265.1 Paraplagusia blochii | reverse complement strand
AACAGGATTTTGTTTGGATTATAAGTCGCCTAGGAGTTTAAGACGCACCAGCCAGAAAATGCAAAAAGAAATAACATAAGAAAATAAAAGCGATAATTCGTACAATAATGACATATAACAAGGCCCCTACGATACATATAACAATGTATACTAGGGGACTATACCACAGATAAGTTGAGGACCACTGCCCTGTATTTCCATTTCACCAGATATCTATAGATAGATAGATAGATAGATAGATAGATAGATAGATAGAATTTAATAAATTTATTAAATTACCGAAAACGTAGCTAGAGGTTCTACTGAGAGAAAAAAGAAAACGGTTCCTCACAGTTTCTGTTAATGAGATGAGTAGAAAAATAACAATAAGGCAAAAATAAAAAAAAAATAAAAAAAAATAGAAAATGAACTAGAGGACGCCTGTGGACCAGGGTTCAGAGAACAGTAGGATTTACCAAAAAATGTGCAGAGCAAATTTTCTAAATAAAACTTACAACGTTGGAAAAGTGCAACAATCTTTAGCATTGAGTGCTAAACCATTTCCAACATTATTGACTTCCAGTGAAACTCCTCTATAAATCTTGTGGGTGGTGCTAGTATCAAACTGTTATATCAAGGTGGGGGCCAAAAATGTTTGTACCGTGGGCTGCAAGTTTGAGACCCCTGATGTATACCTTTAGTGGCACAGGAATAGCCGATACTGGTACGCAAGCCTAGAGTGCCCTCTAGTGGCTATCAGTTGAAATAAATAAAAATGGAACATTTTAAGATAAGTCGCTCCCAAGTATAGGATACAAACTCAACCAAGATGTAACTTGTAGTCTAGAAAATATGGTACAGTCAAGATACATACTGTTGCAGAATGTCGCAGACATCCATTCATCTTGAGACTGATCCTCTTACGGGATCAGTCTCCACCTTTGCCACCCAAATCACACTATGTGGGTCAGGATGGTGCTACGCTGAGAGCTCCAAGGTGGCAACCTGGCAGCTGGTGGATTTGAACCCAAGCCCCGCAGCCTAAATCGGCGTCCTTAACCACTAAGCCACCGCTGATGCCAAAACAAATCATATTTGTTTACTAACCCAAGTAAAAAATGATACCCTAGTAACCCAATAATGATTACTTCAAAGGCAAATGGACAAAGTAGATTTCTTGAAGCGTAGTTTTTTCTGTTGCACTCGAACTTAACGGCCTGGATGACTGAGAACCTACACAGATACCGTAAAAAATCAGCATTTTTACATAGAATTTCTCAAAAACGATACAGATCTTTGACACAAAAGTGTCTTGTACAGGATAAATTGAGATATTAGATCGTTCAATCCAGATTTAATCAAGATTGTTTTGTTTCCCTTTATTGACAACACGTGTTCGGCAGCGTGAAATAAACCGCGATGCTGGATCCTGTACTGTGTTTTTTTTTTTTTTTGTTTTTTTCCCATCTTGGCAATATATCTCTTCCAGCATTAGTCAGTCATCTGCAGTCATCCACTACGTCAAACCTTCACATCATCATCGTCGCCCGTCTGTGATGTGGCTGTGACTAATCACCGCACCGCAGATCAAGAGTTCAACAGAAGAGAAAACGTTCACAGCGGCGCTCGCTGGGTTGCAGATGTCAGTCGTTTGGTGGCAAATTAGGAAAATAAATTAACATTACACTAAATGTCGGCTGCAGATGGAGACAAATTTACAGACCGTACGATCGGTGACTGACAGAAAATCTTAAATCTTAAATAGAGTAACTGTTTCGTAAAAACAACCGTTAAAAAAGATGAAAAAAGTCAAAATTTAAAATTGATTATTACAACTTTAAAGTAAAAAAAATCCTTACACACAGTAGCGCCCTCTCCTGGCCATTGTGTGCTATCAAGCTGGGGTAGCATAAGTTTCATTGTCTAGTTTGCTGTGTTTGGTAATACTAATTTTTTTTTTTTTTTTTGTAAAAATTTAAACCATGGCTAAGGGTGGACCGTTATCTAGCTTTACACCACGAAGGTCAGTGGTTCATTTCCCTTTTCAACAGTCACTGGTTCTTACTGATCACAACAGCTTAATACCTTAATATAAAACACACAGTTACCGGAAGACTCTCAAACCGCGGCCCATGGACTATTTGCAGTCCATGGAACGATATTTAATGGCCCCCGCCTTGATGTGAAAGTTTAATTAATGATAATATTTTATAGATTTCTTCTCCAAAATCCTACAGTTCTCAAAACAGATCAGTTTTGATTAGTCTCCCTTTGTTTCAGTGTTGTATTACACAATTTTTATATGTTCTTTTTGTATTTAGTACTGAAAGCTGACATGGTCCCTCGGTGAAATGATAGTGTGGGTGGTGGCCCTCAAATTATTTGATTTTGAGACTCTTTCCTAATTTAAAATGTTTCACTTTGAAAAAAGTTATTACACAAGATTAATTAATATGTGTTGAGTTTGTTTACTGCATTTGAGAAAAACACATCACGACGAAAAAATTAGAATCAGAATTAAGTAATTTTTTAAATATTTTTCTTAAAACACACGGTTAATTTTTAAATATATATTTCAATAATGTTCCATAATATTTTCTGAAAATTCACTCTAATTTTATTTTTAGTATTTAACTTAATGACCTTCTGTTAAAGTTAAAGGCCAACATTTTTATCTTTGTTTAAAGGTTGTGAGACAAATTTTTAATATATTTTCTGGTAATACTTTTTATAAAAATAAATATAAAATTAACAATGTGATGAATATGTGATGGATAGAATAGACTAGACCATTTATTGTCTTTATGTCAGGTAAACACAACAAAATTTGTGAAGCAACTTCACTGGTTTGGTTGCATTACTGCCCCCTAATGGGTTTACTGTTGTTTCTATGGTAACAAAAATCCCTCTTAAGGGCTCTTATATCACATGACAGAGACTCCTTTTTTTTTTTTTTACTAAAGTATAGTTATTATATGGAAAATATATATACTAAATAAACATGTGTGTGTTTGTCAATCTATATGATAATGACAAGGTGAATTATGTCTGTAAACATTGACTATTTTGTGCTTCACGGTTGCTGAGATCATGGTGTTTCCACAGGTGGTTCATCTGGACAAGGATGAGGAAATGCAGAAGCTTCCTCTTCAGCCTCCTTATTACGACATGGCACCATCTGAGTCGACCCCCTTCACCGATAAGCTGGTAAGTAGCGTTGCCACGAGCGTCTCTGAGGCAACTCCCCCCCGACGGGGTCAACTACATCAGCCCGGTGTAGTAATTGCTGGTGAAGGGGTGAAGTCACTCTGACATTACATGTCAGGCTTTTAAAGAAATTGATTTGCGGAGGGAAGGTAGCAGCTCCTTGAATGTCAATGGAGATTATCAAGGTAGCGTTCCTTCCTCCCGCGAGCGTCATACGAGCCGAGCTTTAAATAGATTGAACTTTTCGGCGTCTTATCGCAACATTTACAACCACACAGTTTAACTTCGGAGTCGGAGCCAATGTTCTCTCCCTTATTGCTCTGTGAACGTTATCACGCCACCAGAAACAGTAACTCACTCCACTCTCCGCACTCACGGCCTAATCTTTTTTACGATTTCCTCCCTGCCTCTTTAATCACTCACTGGTTTGAACGGCGACTGTACGCAGACGCATCTCTCTTCAGCACTTTATTGTTCTTAAGGTTCTAACGATCTGTCTGCGAAGTGTTTGCTTTGTAATCAAACATGTCCGTTAACTGAGCTCGGCTGCCGTCGTTGACGGAGGAGCTCAGCGCATTAATTACTTACTGGAGTTATCGCCATGAGTTAATGACAAACAAATGTCATTCATTCTTTGAAGTGATTCGTGCAACTCTAAAACTCTGTGGTTTGTGCGTGCGCAGACTTCAGAGAAGGTTCTTCAAGATCAGGGATGTCACACTCAGTTTCACCACGTTGCCATATCGGCAACGCAGTTCTTCTCAACGGCCCAGATGCAACTTAATAACATGTATTAATAAATATTTCTGCAATTACTATTTTTTGAAGATTTATTGCTGTGTAATAAAAAAACGTAATTCTATTACGTAATTCAGGCCACACAAAGTGGCTTGCCGGGCCACATGTGGTCCACGGGCCTTGTGTTTGACACATGCACGAGATCAGTATTTCTGGAAAGAAGTTTTGCAATTCAAGTGTTAGATATTATCCATCATTGACCGCAAAAATGAGTTTAGGAACTAATTGTTCAGATATCATTTAGTCAACAATAAAATACAACTTTTTAATAACAAACCACAGTTATTGAACCAGGAAAAATGACTGTGATTTCCTAGGAAACATGATGCAAGACAACCCAAAAATATGTGTCCCAACCCACCTGAGGTTTGTGGGAGACAATGCTCTAAAGCAGGGGTGTCCAACTCGATTTCACAGTGATCAAAAATTAAGAACTGGCATGGAGTCACGGCCCAGACTGAATATTTATTGGTAAAATAAGCCGTTCTTTTTTCATAAACGCAAGGGTGGTGCCAGTGTCTCTTGAGGCTCCTACCAAGATAATGTTGGGGCCACCACCCTATCAGTGCCCGCAGCAAAAAACATTTTCACCATGCCCCCTAGTGGCTGGAGCCCCAAGCAACTGCCTGGCTTGCATGTCTTCAAGTGTGGCCTCTGATCCTATTATTGGTTTAATTTTTTTTTTTACTAAAACAACTAAAATAATAAAATGTCTCTGTTATAACAAAGACCAAGCATCACTCACTACAAATCCTACAAAAAAGGTCTATATACTGATGGGCCAACTCTAGTACATATTATATCGATATGATATCATGGGCCGAATATAATTACACTGCGGGCCAGATTTGGCCCCCGGACCTGAGATTGACACCTGGACAATTGTCCGTTAATCAAAAAAAAAGTCTATGTTCGTTGTTATTTTTTTGCCAATGAAAGTATAAGTATAAAGGCAACGAAGTCACACGTCATGTTCAGTCACATGACAATATCACAATCTTTTGTCTGTTTGTGACTTTGCGGTAGATACAATTTTTTCCTGTTGTCTGATATTAGCAAAATTACGTGATATTGACAAAATTAATATCAATTTTTGCTTCTGATATTGAAAATCCGAAAACTTATTGCCCTGATTTTGCAAAATTTACTAAGAAAACTACTTTTATTATTATCTGAAAAGTCAGTATAACGGCAAAAGTCGATATCGGACGTCCCAAAGTCAAACCTTTTCACTTTCAAACACAGTTAAAGTTCTGAAAAAATGTCACATCTAGGACCAGATGCACGATAAACAAACACCTCAAAGACACAAAATAATACTTTAGTGAAGTGTTTGTTCAACAATTTTTTTTTTTTCTAAAATCCAATGGAAGCCTTGGGTTTTTAGCAACTGCTTGTATTTTTAACCGAAGCTTTAGTAAAAATTTTTTTTTTCATTAATCAAGATATTTAGAAAATCAAAATATCATCCAGGCAGACCGTAGAGAGTGTGAAGATATTTTTGAGTAGAAAAGGTGCAGACGTGACTTTTTTTTGTCTGGCGTTGTCAAAGTGGGAAGTTTAGGTGACAGGTTTCTATTTCTGAGTACGTTCTGTTCATTTCTGCTCCATTTCACCCACTCCTTGCCGCCCCCACTGATGCACAGACGTTTTTCATCTTCAACATCATGCCACCTCGGAATCTTCTAGAACTTTTGTCTTTTTTTTTTATTATGTTTTGCATCGCAGCTTTACCTCACAAAACCATGAAAATAATGTATCTGCCAATATTGCTCAGCAGCTCAACCTTTTCACTCCAAGCTGCTTCATCTGATTTAGACAGTTCTAGTCCGCTGTGTAGCCGCTAGTTTTTATGTCTTTAACTTACGTGGTGGATCCGAACCTCGGTTGTCCTTCGTTGTCCCCCCTTTTTACTTATTAAGCCTCAAATTTTTACATTTTTTTTTAGTCACTTTACATAAAAAAAGTCAGTAAAACATGGGACTATTTATTGGAGATCACTTTGATGAACATGCAGGAATTGAAGAAAGACACACCTCCCATCCTCCCTCCTGTCTGTGTTAATCAGTGTTATCACATTCACCTGTCTCACTCATATCACCTGGTGTCCTGGTTATATAAACCTCTCTCCTCCACCCAGTCCTTCTTGGATCATTGTGATGCTGGTTGTTGGTGTTGTTCCTGCTCCACGTTCTTGTTCTTAGTTTCTCATTCATATCTGTTTTGCTGTGGTTTCTGCTTCCATTGCTCCTGTTCCAGTTGCTCTTCGCCTGAAGTAAGTCTCCTAGAGCAATGGTTCTCAACTGGTGGGCCCCGACCCAAAAGTGGGTCACGAACCCGTTCTGAATGGGTCGCGAACAGCTGGTCACAAATCAGCTAAATAATGTGAAACAGAAAATCTCTTATTTTGAAAGGCACAGTAAAATGAGTATGTTTAAATAAGTGATTTTTTTTTTTTAGAAAAATATTTTGCTTGGTTTGAGTTCTATGAGAGTGGGTCGCTACTTAATGACCACAGAAAAAAGTGGGTCCCGGAGTGAGACCAGTTGAGAACCACTGTCCTGGTGCATTGAGATCGTTCCTTCTTCCTCATGTTTCATCCAGATCGGGTTTTCCAGTTTGCCGCTATCAAGCTTGCTATGTTTGCAGTAAAGGAATTACGGTCTTCAGACCAATTAGCTTAATTAAGCTCTCTCATAGGACACTCGTGTGACATGGCACGGTAGCTGGGACTCACTGACCTACTGTGCCTTATCTGTTATGAAGTATCTCTGGGGCTGAAAACACTGATTAAAGAGTGAGGTACTTCAACCTGAACATCTCTTAAACACTCACTTTTTCTAAGGATTTTATTTTTTTTTATCTTGTTTTATTTTTATTTTTTCATGACAGGACTTAATCTCAACAGAGTTTCTTTTAAGATTGTTACAGGTCACAACGTAGAGCTCTGTCAATTTCAACCTGTCCATCAAAACTCCAAAAAAGGCGTGATCACTCATGAGCAGGAACCCGTTTGTGGACGGACAAGTTGCTTAGGGACCGTGCGATTAGAGGGACTGGCATTGATAGTGTGGGAGTTCTAGTGATAATTGGAGCTCCAAGAGATCCCACTTTCACCCCTGCTGATGAGTCATCAATCCTAACTTGAACCCATCTGTCATTCTGACTGCGCATCTCATCACGTTCTAATGATCCCCAATATATTTTGTGATTATCAAAGTGGGGAAAAAAAAAAAAATGTCAGGACGTTGAACTAGTAATTGTGCAGTACATGTTGCTGTATTTTCACGACCATAAGGCGCAACGCACTAAAAGGCGCAACTGATTACAGGGCACACACTTCACCCTTTAACGTTCTCATGGTGTCCGCCTTTCAACAACACGCACGGGGCGCACTGCACTGACTTATGTGTGCCTTATAGTCGTGAAAATACGAATACAAGGAAATCAACAAAAAAAACGCCTCAATTTGCGATCGTTTGCTATAAATTACACCATATCTGTATTATTTTCAGTTTTCATATCTACACGTTGATTAATGTTTAACAACTTTCTGTTGTTTGAGATTTCTGTTTAGGAGCCTGACAAATGAACATCAGACTTCAGGAAGTTAAATAAAACAACAACTAATTTCTCTCTTCTCTCCACACTTTTATTTAAAGTAAATTACAATATATACGACGTCTCCTGTCAACGGTACTTAAGAAATATCTCACTTGTTTAAAGTCTTAATTTGGTGGAACATGATTTATGAAGTCGACAAACAACGTTAAACTATCGTATATGGTTATAGGCACTAAGGAAGCGGCAACTCTGGTTGCCGGGCAATGAATGTCTGTGGATTTATTTCTCATCCATGCTAACGTCCCACTTTAACTGAAGTTTAGGACAGCACTGAAGATGAACGGGCCACTACTCAGGTTTTCAAAACACTATTTGTCTGAGACATGCATTGACTGCTGAGCATCAAGTGTTACTAATGACGATTCTCCCGGGGCCAAACACTATCTGCCAATTTTGAATGCGATGCGGCTGTAATTTTCCCCCTGATTGCACCCTGGTCATGACAAATATCCCCCGTATTTAAATATCCAGCGAGAGCCGAGAGTCGGCGATGGAAGGATGTGAAATGGCGGCGAGATCGCCCCCGCAGGGTTGCATTATTAATGTGAAATCCAGTCAAAGCTTTAATCATTTCTATGTAATCCATTCGCACATGATGCTAAGGTACGCTGATGCAGTTTGGGGACAACGGTTATAATACCGCTGCATCCCACCCACCTCATCCACCCCCCCCAGACTCCGTCACCAGTGGAATCCCAACTGTGAACAGCTTTGCATTTACGCCACCGTGACTCTCTCTCCTCTGCACCGATGATTTTCATTAAGCCCGACAACGATAAAGCATCCGCACAGACGTCACCATTTGATACAATCACTGACTTTCTTACGCACTTATTGCTGTCTCCAAGATTAGATCATCCTGGAGGAGGATCTAATCTGCAACTGCCTTTTTTTTTCCCCTCACTTACAGGGGCATAATAGAGTTGTCTATAACGTTTTGTTTTTTTATGAATCATCTTTTTTTTTCATTTTTACCTATAATCATTTGTACTAAATTTGGTTTCTTTCTAATCTGTATTTCTTCTGAACCTGCTGCTGGAGAAACGCTCAACTGTCATCACACATGATTAAGATGTGACATAAAAGACCTGATGGTGCAAAGAAATCTAAATCGAGTGTTACTTTTGTGAGAAATTGGAAAAAAAAAAATTATAGAATATTGGTTGCTATTATTCTTATGATTTTTACACAATTAAAATTACTGCTGCAGATTCCATCAAAATCAAAGCTTTGATTTAGAATTTTTGTTCCAAACAGAAACAGTTTTTTTTTATGCTCTCGGTTTTGGGTAGAAACTGTTTCTGAACCAGTGAAAACCAATGAAAACAACATTTTTTTGTTTTTTGTTTTTCCTGGATGCTTTTGTCTGATATGTCTCTTTGTGATTTCCCTCAATTCCAGCTCCACACATCTGGATGTTGCATTTCGTCCAAGACAAACCAAAAAAAAAATGTCATTTTTGGGCAAATATATATAATTAGTTTGATTGTTCTCTACCAAATATATACTAAAGTCTAGCTAGACAGGCAGATGATAATGCATTTTCACCCATTTCCAATGTTTAATGTTGACCAGTCCATCATTAAACTGGAAAAATAAAATAAAAAATAAAATAAAATTAGCATTTTTTGAGCAAAATCCTTCTCATTGTGATTCACACCACTGGACACAACAAAATGTCCTCTCAGCATTCAACCCATCACCAAAGTGAACAGTGGGCAGCTTTGAGTGGGGACGATGCCATGCTCAATGGACCTCAGTGGCAGTTGATGGATTTGTACCTGGTCCAGGACGTCACGACAGTTTTTAACTGTGATCCTCGCTCCAAAGAGTGCAGTAATTGTCCATCATGTCGTCCATGTCTTTTTCCCTATTTATATAGAAGTTTCTCTTCAGTCAAAAACAAACAAAAAAAAAAAATTCTGTTTTAGTTTCTGTTCGGGGCAAATTCCCAAAGTTTATATTTATAAATACTGAGATTTTAACATCAGTCAATATGAAAACAGAACTAAAAAATAAACCTAATGCAAAGATAAAATAAAGACTTAATATATTGTCCATGTAAATAGTACATACTGAAGCATTTCATGGTTTTTCTTTTGTTTTTTCTGATTTTGCATGTGTTCTACTGACATCATTCTCACTCATTTCTCTTTTCTTTTGCTTCCCTGACTAACGTTACCAGCCAGATCTCCATCCACCACCATCTTCTTCCTCCTCTCTGTCCATGAGAACACTCTCTTCTCCTCGAGTGTTCTTCACATTCTACATACATTTATTTCGGTTGCTTCACTCCTCACACACCTTTCACCTCTCTTGTCTCCAGAACTCTGGCCACAAGGACTGTGATGTCCAGTACGCGGAGCTGGATACTGCAGCTTTGGCCTCCTCTCCCAGCCCACGAAGCTCCGCTCACACCGGCCCCGGGGATCTTGTCGAGTATGCAACCATCCAGCCTAGCTCACACTAGCGCATGCCAATTTTAGGCCCCTCCCTCTAAAATTTGGCCTGAAGGTACACTGACAGATGCATGCCCTCCCTTCCGTTTTCATCCCTCCTCATTATGTGCTCCACATGTTTCTCTGTACCTGCTTGTTTTGGGTCATCGTTTGATTTCCCCTCTCACTTCAGAAAGTTCCCGGGCGGAATATTTTTAAATTATTATTTTTACGCAGCAGAAAATAACATATTCCTTGCAGAAAATGAGAGCATCAACTATCGGAGTGCCTTTTTTTCTTCATCGAAAATACCAAATCATATGACTCAAAGGCCAGCTGGAATTTTTTTTTACCATTTTCTCGTTGTGCAGAAATTGGCCTTTTGGATCCGTATCTTAAGTAAACGCTGTGTCTCTGCTCTTGAATTTCCATTTTGAGCAAGGCAGTAAATGCCTGTGCTTCACTGTGTTTTCAGTTAGAACAAAAAATTGAAAAGGTTTCCAGAAAAAAAAACATTTTTTCACCAACGAGGCTGCTCTGATAACTCACCAGAAAAAAAAAAAAAGTCATTTGTGCATACAGCAAAGAGACATAAGGTGGAATATCACTACGTTGGTTCGTAACATTTGGATTTATTCCATACTCAAGTCTTCGGGAATGTCCTCCTCCTCCAGGCGACCTAAATGTGCAGCCGAAATGACTTCCTTTAATAGCCCGGCAGCGTCTCCTCTTATTTGAAGACAATTATATCTGAAGGAGGAAAATGCAGCCGACATCATTCTAACAGAGCCCTGGTTGGGAATTAAATCTACTGTATGAGCTGGTAATGGAGCGGAGAGCAGCGTCAGGTGAAGCTGCCGTAACTTATAGACGGCAGAAAACTGCTGGTGTCACCTTGAGCTGCACGTTTGGATTCTTCTTCTTTTGGTGAGACATGTTTTTAACTTAACATCCAGACAAGATATAAAAAGCTGTGCCTGACATTTATAGGTTAAAAGCCTTGGGCTGCAACAAAAAGACACTTTTTTTTTTTTTTTTTTTTTTTTTTGCAATGTCAGGAGCAAAAAATTCAGGGTTTGTGATGAAGGTTTGTTCTGCAGCCAAGCAGGTGTGACTCTAAGCTGTGCTAAACAGAAAGCTAAAAAAAAAAAAATCCCAAGTTGTTAATTATATTCTTCGTACTTCATTAATCATTATCACCAATGAATATAAACTGTGAGAACTGTCTTGAAGGATGGGTGACTGTCATCTATCAAGGTAAAAAATAACAGGTTTTTAATTATTATATGATATGATAGTGTTGGCGTGGTGGCCTAGCGGTTAAGGAAGCAGACTTGGGTCAGCAAGGCTTAAGGTTCGAGTCTGACCGCTGTCCGGTTGCCACTGAAGTGCTCTGATCATAGTATGGAGCAGTGCTATTTTGGTGGCAAAGATGGAGACTGCTGCCCCTTGTGGCTGCTATCGTTTTGATATGGATATCAATATTTAAACACATTTAAAAGGAATTTTACAACATGTGCGGCAGCAGTGGTGGCCTAGTGGTTAAGGAAGCAGACTTGGGTCAGCAAGGATTAAGGTCCGAGTCCAATCTGCCAGGTTGCCACTGCGATGCTCTGATCATAGCACCGTCTCCATCTACAGGACTGTCAGTGGGCTAACCACAGTATGGGGCAGCGTGATTTGGGTGGTAATAATGGAGACTGGAGAAAGTTTTCGTTTAACAGCATTTTAAAAAGGGTTGTTGGATTTTTTTTTAATCAAGAAGCCATTTTTATTTAAATTATTAAAGCTAGAAGGCATTCTCCAATGCCTTTTTTCTGACTTTACCGTCCAAATACAAACGTAAATTTTTTTCCGGAAGAATCTGATGAAATTCTATTATTTTTACTGCTCCCTTGCTGAAGGAAGACCAAGAGAAATATTTTGATATCCTTTCACTCTCGGCCTCAGCTCGAATACAGAGGCACGGGCTCATAGTCTACATAAATAATCCAAAGATATATTTGATAATAATCTCTGTAGTTCCAGCGTCTCAGACTTGGATATAGACACATCATCGAAAATAAAGTGAACATAATAATCCTGTAAGAGATATCATAAAATTATCATTATCATGGAAAAAAATAAATCAAATATTACAGACATGATACGCTAATATCAGGTAAATTATATTGGTCGGCAGAAATGATCTGACATCCTTAATATTTAAGTCAAAATGCATCACACTTGTCTCATCTGTCCTGAGAACTTGAATAACTTTAGGGTTGAGATTTCATTTAGATCAAACTTTCATTCATTAAAGTCCGAATCTACAGAAATGTGAGAAATGGAAACAAAGTTTGACATTTTTGGAATGATGGGAAATAAACTTTACTAATGTGTTTGAGTATTTCCCTAATGACTTCATTGTGCGATGCATTTTTACTTAAATCTTAGGGATGCCAAATAATAATAATCTTCTGACCAATATAATTGACCTGATATTAACATATCATGTTTGTAATATGTGTAAAAATATATATTTTTTCCCTGATAATGAAATGATATCGCAATGCTCGGGTTTCGACAAATATGTGCCCTAATGAGATTTGGAAATAAATGGCTGTATGTAGGAGTGGCATTCACTAGAGGGCAGCATTGCAGCTCATTTTTTTTAGTCATTGTGACATTGTGATTCACACCACAGCACACAACCAAATATCACCTTTGCATTCAACCTAACACCACAGTGAGCTGTGGGCAGCACCCGGGAAGCAGTGTGTGGGGACAATACCTTGCTCAGGGCACCTCAGCGGTAACTTGGCGGTAGGGGGATTCGAACCCAGGACCTTACGGACCCAAGTCTGCTTCCGTAACTATTAGGCTCCCAACTGCCTTTATGTTGTAGTGATGATGTTTCTTGATGACATGGGTAACTGTTAATATTGAATGGAGATTTACTTGTTTGTATATCAGCGGCATTGGGAATATTAGCTATTCTGAATATTAAAATAAGCATAAATAGTAGTATTTTTATGCAGGGACACATATTAAGTTTCTTTATGTTTTTCTTCTTCCTTCCTCTTAATGCAAGGCAGTTTTTGGTGTTTGGTTTTTTAAGCCCTGTTTTACCAGCTAAAAACACAGTTTAGAGAGAGAAAGCAAACAAATTAATGAATATTGATTCAATTCCTGCATCAGTATTCACAAGACGTTCCATCAGCCGCTCCGTTACTGACAGTATACTGTCACAGACAAACAGTTCCAACAGGGAAAGTCCTTCTGGGGATTTAATGTTGACTTTCTGTGTTTGTTGTAAGGCATTAGCTCCCATCCCGACTGCCTCCAGTCAGAAGGTTGAACCATTCAATAAAATCTATTGTTTACTGAGCCACAGACCCGTCCGCGAGGTCACGCCCCAAATCACAAAATCCTCTTTTTATTTTCTGAAGGGAAAATAAACTGGACGGAGTTCAGTCCGGCCAGAAAGTGAAGGATAATCAACAAAACGAATTAACCGACTGTAACTACAAACTGATTGCTTTTCCATTACCAACATCCATTTACGTAGACGTTGATAATCCACTTCAAGACAGCAAAGAAACTTTTTGGAGCCTATCTGTCCTCCGAACGCAGCTACTTGAATTACTTTAGGTTGAGATTTCATTTAGATCAAACTTTCATTCATTAAAGTCCGAATCTTCAGAAATGTAAGATATCGGAACAAAGTTTGACATTTTTGGAACGATGGGAAATGAACTTTACTGAAGAACAGAATGAAAAGACAATGTTTCACTAAGATTTTGATCGGCAATTGACAGAAAATAGATTTTAGACTCTTGGAAACAACCCTGTAAAAATCTGTCATCATAGACTTGAGTTAGAAAGGTTTTATCACCAGTTTCTGCTGTTGCCTAGCGCTTAAGACGACAAAAGCTGGAGATTGGTTTCAAACAGCCCAGAAATCCTCAATCAACTGATTTGGAAAGCGATTCCATTACAGTTTGCGTCGCCGTCGACCCACGGCACTCAATGATTACATCACCATTTCCTATACATGTAAAATGAAATTCATGTTCCATTATTCTAAACCTGCAGAGTTAAAAAGTCAAACTCTATGCAGACGACAGCTTTGTTTATTTTCACCAGTTATTTCCAATTGTCCTATACTGGCTTTTATGGTTGTGTTTTTTTCCTAAAGCCGGACACTTCTGCTGCTTTACAATATGTCCCAGATTATGACTCTCACATTCTGTGTTGTGCAAATAACTCTGTGACCGTGATTTTGATTGAATTTCACTGTCCGGTCATTTTGACCCGAGGACAACCTTTGTAATTTTTTTGTACAGCATGCATGGAAATGTGGATAAAGGCAACAATTAACCTTTTTCCAATGTTGGGGTCAATCTAGGAAAAGTCATAAAATTTCAAGTTGAAAAAATATCGTTAAGGGGACTTTTTTGGGGACTTCAAACGCAGTTTCGGGTCATTTTGACCCGAGGACGACAGGAGGGTTAAGTCAGACTCTTCTGCTGCTTTACAATATGTCCCAGATTATGACGTTACCACTTTGTTACCAAGGCTGAAAGATATCTTCTTGTTCTTCGGTCAGTATATGCGTTCACGGCAAAAACAATGCATGCTTTGCTGCACCGCTGGTATCAAATTATATTTTAAGTTCAGGACATTGTGTGTTCTGCCTTAAATAGAGTACAAGTAAAAAAAGAACAATAAGTCCTTCTCTAAAATTTGGATTTTTGTGTGATTTTAATATCTAATTAATGACTTGGAAAGCCTACCATTGTAATAAGTCTCTTTAATGAAACCTCTCTTTGGAAGTGACAAAGAAAAAATAAGAAATATTATCTCATATTTAATCAAAAGTCTCATTGGGTATCAATATATCGTAACATATTCAATCCTTTTGATTGTACATTTAGGGATCCTAATGAAAACCAAATATTACTATTTGAAACCGATCTGATATGTACGTCATAGTTAAGACTCAATTGTTGCAACAAAATAAATGTGCATTTCAAAATACTAAATTTCAATCTGTGCCTAATCAGCTGTATTGAATAAAAAAAAGACACGCAGATGAAACAATGAATGTAGCATCAAACCCATTGTGCAAGTTATTTTCTAATGCTGAGAAAAGCAAAGGTAATAAAATGGGAAAGAATTACGATAATTACTCACAAAATGGGGGAGAACTCTTCCCATATGACATGGAACGTTGCCACAATCCGACTGCAAAATACTCCAAGTCTGTGGAGTGCAGTTTTTTTAGCCGCAGATGTTGCTTCATGTTCTGTGGCAGCAGGCCCGGCGTCTGTTATGCAGCATTGTTCAACAACAGGAAAACATAGAATAAGAAGTGTCAGGCTAACAGGCCGTGTTTCCAATTAGCCCGCTGACACTCACTTGTTGTGCAGGGGAAGAATAAGTCGCACGTTTCTGATTGTTTCCAAATTTTATGACTCACATCCTGCTTAAAGGTGTAAAAGGATCAACAACGTCTGACGTTGTGCTCTTAGGGTTTACTTTGGCTGTTGAGCTCTGATGCCTCCTCTTTTTTTTTTTTTTTTTGCATTTTCTGCTGAAATTTTTTTTCTGCTAAGACCAGGAATTGTCAACCTTTTTGAAATGAAAAGCCACTTCAAGGACACTTAGTACTATTTCAGTAAGCTAGATGTTTGATACAGACCTACCAAACAATAATAATGGAAAGTTCTGGGAGATACAAGAGTGACCACTTTTCATGAATGCACCCATTGGAATATCTTTTTAGGTGTAATCTCTGCTCAAAAAGCACAGGGACAGGACAATTTTGAGCCTTTTTGGACTAGTTTTGTCTGTTTGCAACACACACCACAGGCACCTTATGTAGACCATGGGGGGCTACCAGGTGGCCCCTGCTCTAGACTCGTCCAACACATGTACACGCTACATCAGTGGTCCCAAACTCCAAAAAGTTGTGGGCCAATGCCCAGAATAGTCTCAAAAAAAGAACACAATCGTAAGCACGGACCCGCGAACGTATTCATTCGTGCTTTTAATTTGTAAAACTACACGCACACAAATTTATATTTTTGAGACTCGTTTTACACGGACCAGATTCGTGTGGTGACTGCGACACCGTAACGGATACGCACGTGGAGACGAGTGAGTTGATCCATGGTTCCAATAGTTTTGGTTTTTCTTACTGAAATAGTTCTGTAGCAGAACTTGGTGTTTTATTTTTTTTAAAATAAGAGCGCACGTAACAATTGGTGGGGAGACGAGGGAGGAATTAGAAGCAGACATTCAGGTCTAACTTTGACCAAACCAGCTGTTAAAATGAAAACATGCTTTACCATGTGTTTCGCTCTAAATGGACTGAATAACAAATTATGAAGTATGAGTCACATTAAGAGCTTTTCCATGCAAGAGGCATTACATAACTTAATTTTTATTTTTTTAGATTTTCCACTTCTGCATTGGGGGCAATTCAGTTCTCTAAAAAGAATCCCAGAAATCTGTTGTTTTGCTCGATAAAGATTCCTAAATTTGGAAGAAGTCTCCTCTGTGAGTGACGGGAAATCACAAAAAAAAAACCCAAAATAGTCTTCATTGGCTCTGGGTTTAATCTTCCACATTGACCTGGAACAAACAAACCCACTCTGACTGCACTGACGTCCTCGGCACTGCTGTCAGGTCGGCTTTACCTGCATGTCCTCTGAGCCCTGCTGCCTTGCTTTGTTTCTTGGACTTACTTTGTTTATCGTTCCATTTATTCTTCACATACAAGTCCTCAGTTTTGTTTTTTTTTTTTTTTTCCGTCCATTTCTTGTAC
>JAFBJS010007939.1:29593-44379 GCA_016785265.1 Paraplagusia blochii | reverse complement strand
CACTTGCCCCCCTCAGCATCGCACCCCGCCCACCCAGGGGGGCCCACTCCACACTTTGAGAAACACTGGGCTAAGCTAACAGCAAAAATTTTGTTGCATTTTTTTTAAACTAGCTTTTTTGGGGCTGTAATAGGATTTGGGCTTGCAAGCGATACAGTGCAACGCGGGATCATGGGGTCTCAAACTCGCGGCCTGTGGGCCATTTGCGGCCCGGGGAAGGATATTTTGCGGCCCTAACCTTGATATGAAAGTTGAACTTATAACAATATTTTATAGATTCCTGGTAGCTCTTGTGGCCATGTTAAAAGGCTTGGCGAGCCATATTTGGCCCACGCACCTTGACTTTGACATGATAAAGTATGACGACTCCTTGTTTTCGTCACCTCCATACAGGACTGTGGGAGACACCCAGAAGAGCTGTTGAACCCGGCTGAGTACGTGAGCTACCAGCCCACCCGCAACACGGATCACTGTCCCGACTCTCGACCCGCCACGGTCCACCCTCCCGTCACCTTCCTGCCTCAGCACCCGTACGTCCAACAACCGTCCAACGAGCCCATGTACTCCAACACCACCTTCTCTAACGCCGGCCCTCAGGCTCCGATGAAGTTTCCCAAGGAGCAGTCTGTGTGAGCTGCCACCAAACTGCTAGATCTCCTCCAGGTAGTGTGGTACTCATTAGATCTGCTTTCTTTGTGGGCTCAGAACCGCCCTCCTCCAAAAAAAAAAAAAAAATTCTACACTGCTCGCTCCTCTGCCAACACGTCTACAAACTAAGCTGTGCCGATTTCCTCCGTGTTTGAGTGCATGCCTACTTTAAAAACCTTTTCCGCCTCCTGTCTGAACTGTGTACAGTACATTGTGACTTGTGTACCTCAAACCGTGTTCCTTCTTATTTTTATTTATCTCACGTGACATTTTATAACCATCTTCCCTTTCTTTGTTTCTTCATGTGGTGAAATACTTTTAACATCTTCTTTTTTTTTTCATTTGTGACATTTATGAAACAATGTAAGATAATTTAAACGTGACGCATCTGAAGTGGCAGATAATGATAAGCTTATGTACCGTAAAGATGTGAACCTTTTTAAACCCTCCGTGATTCCTATAGTAGCTAATGGGATTTGCGGAGATTGACTGGCTTTTCAATTGGAATGTTATCCTGAATATCACCAAGTAGAACATGAAGGGCTTTTGATTTAACATTAGGTCTAATTTAAGATTTCTGTGTTTTACCATTACTATAATTATGCCACACACGAGACAGTAATAGAAAAAAAAAATCTTGAATATTTTATTTAATGTCTTGTTTACATCAATAACACTGTCGTTTGTAGCTTCTTACTTTATGTGTCATCAGAATTTATATTATTATATTATTCTTTCCATATCTGTATATTAAAACTTGAATTCTTCTTGAGATAATTTTGTCATTCGATGACATGAAGGTTCCATGTACAGTACGATAGATGTGGTAGATTTGAATCCCCTTGAGATGTTGTGCTAGTGCACATGTGTCAAACTCAAGGCCCGGGGCCCAATCGTGGCCCGCAAGGGATTGGAGAGCACTCAGAAAAGTCCATACAGTGGATAATCTTTACCTGAGAAATGTAAGTGTGCGGCTGGAGCCCCCTGTAGGAATGGGTTTGACACCGCTGTTCTAGTGGATAGAAAACTAATCACGATTAGTTGAAAACCTGAAAGAAAGAATCATGTGATTTTCATTTTTTTGTAATGCAACCCCTTAAAGAAAATTGAAAAATGGTTAAAAAACACTAAAGAAAACAAGGTTACTGCTGCAGAGTCAAAGGGAATACTAACTCATCTCATTTGTCTATGTGTTTATCTAAGATGCAAATGTAAATATAAATAGATTATACAACCATAAAGTAAAACATCATAGGGTATCTCTACTTTGTGTAGTTAAAAAAACTTCACTTTTGCCATATGAGATGTGCTAACATTTAAAAATGGGAAATTAACTTATTTATTATGTGTTTTTGGTCGAAACCCTGATGTGTTGAAGGTAATAACTCGGTTTTAATGTTGTGTATTATGGTCTGAAGTAAAACTTTTCATTGTGGTTTTACTATATGTTTTAGGATTGGGTTAAAACACTGTCTGGTTTTAATGATTAATGGAATTAGGTGTTAGGTAAACTGCAGTGTAAAGAAAATAGAAGATAACACTGGCTTGTTTGTTTGTACACATTACATACATATTACTATTATTATATTCATTATCTCTCAGACACTTACATTTTACTTTCATTTTATTTCATGTGAATTTCCTAATTAAGATGCCTGTTTCTCCTGCAGATATTTTCACTGCGACTTGAAAAAAAAAACATGCATATTCATCGGCAGACGGTATTTTTTTTTTTCACACCTATCGTGCGATTGTGAACGGATACTAACTGAGAAAACACTGTAATTATGAGCTCTTGTTGCAAAGTCGACAGCGATACATGTTAACATTTGATTTGCTTGTACTGTAGATGTAAATATTAGACATATACGCTATGTAGAAGATATTCAGTTTGACATTAAACTTCACCAACGTACATAAAAGGCGTCATCTTATCTTTGTTTCTTTTTTTTTATTTTTGGTGAAAGGATTTAATTTGGCACTTATTCTTGGTTCCAGTGTGTAATTATATTAGGTGTACCCAGATGTTTCTGTTTAGTCTGTTTCTTTTTTTGTCATTTGTAATGAAAAAACATCCGTTGTCACTGTGTTCCAATAAAGTTCAATTAAAGGAATGTGATCTAAAAAAACCAAAAAAAAAAAAACAGGAAAAAGAATTTGATAAAATCAAGAGTCGTCACGTAAGAAAATCTTCGTAACTTAAAAGTAAAAGAAATGTAACAATGACAAAAAAAAGACTGGACTTTGTTTAGCTGTTGAATATGTTAGATATGACATCCCTTTGGCTCAGAGACAATGGCATCTACCAGCTACCTCCATGTCCTCCCTCAGTGCATCCATCAATCTCCTCCTTGTCTCCTACCTGGTAGCTCCATCTCCAGGATCATTCTTCTAACAATGTATCCACTGTCCCTCCTCTGAACATGTCCAAACCATCTCAATTTGGCTTCTCTAGCTTTTTCTCCAAACCCTCCAACTGTCCCGTCTGTGTTGTCCCCCTAAGGCACATGTGTCAAACTCAAGGCCCGGGGCCCTAATGCGGCCCGCCAAGACATTTTATGTGGCCCGCAAGAGATTGGCATTTCAGAAAAAAATTACTTTAATGGAGTTGTTACAGATATATCATCAGTCCCCAACTATTTTAGAACTGGCCAGCTAGTACCACTGGGAACAATTGTGTTGGTATCAAATCTTCTGGTACTTAAGGAAGGTAAACGGATATAACTGGGTTCTCTTTCTTGGAATGCTGCAAATCAGTAGAAATGAAGTGCAATTTTTCACTGTGTCCCACTGTGGTCTGGTCCCAAATATCCTTTGAACAGGTAATGGTCCACAGACCAGTGGTTTGGCTCCCCCAACCTATACAGTTTTCCAAACAACCGGCCCTTCAATACAATAGCTGTATTGCTATTGTGGCCCCTGATGGAAATGGGTTTGACACCATTGCTCTGAGGACCTCATTCCAAATCCCCTCCATCCTTGTCTCTCCTGAAGAGAATCTCAGCCTCTTTATCTCCTCCACCTCCAGCTCCGTCTCCCTGGTTTCTACCTATTGCTTGTTTCTCAAATCCATAAATCACAGCTGGTCTCACAAAAGTCCTGTAAACCTTTCCCTTCACCTTAGCTGACACATTCTTTGGTTAAATATGAAATCTTACATTTACAATCCAAAAGAATACAGTATGCCCTTCCTCCTGGAGAAAAGACCAAATACATTTTGAATTTTCTGCAGTTTTTATTCCACAAATGGTCAATCTTTTTTTCCCCCTGATTCATCATTTTATTAAATGCCAGCCGGTCACCCCACATACACACACACACACACACACACACACACACCGTCTACAGTCACACTATAGTAATTTGTGCAGCGTAAACTCCAACACTGTGCTGATTAAAAATCCATGGAGTTTCTCGGAGCAGATGTTCTCTTGATGACAGCGTATGTTTCCCCGTAAGTTAAGGTTTAAGTCTCTGTGCATCACGGGGACACCCAGCAGCCTGTCATGGATGTTTTTGCAACCGCACACCTTTACAGTCACAGGCTCATACATGTTTCATAAATAACATCCTGTGAGATCATTGACATCTACTGTATGTGACACACAGTGTTGAAATGACACTTTAAACCAAAGGCTGAAGCAGTGGAAAACACCATTTGAGTGCAGATCATGTCTGTTGTTTTTTTTCTTACTTAAAGGCAGGAACCGTCTGTTTGGTTTAAAAAAAAAACAAAAAAAACATTTAAGTTGTCTCCTGTCCATGTGGCTCTGTCTATCATGAATAGCAGTTTCCTATGCGATGTTGCCTCAGATGGTTATGCACATTCAGCAGCTGTTTCTGCTCTTGGCTGACGCATAGACCAAAATTTTCCCGACAATTTTTTTTTTTTCATTTTTTTTTTTATGGAGATGATAATTGGCAATTTTATTTTTATATTTTACAGTATGTGACAAACTCATATAAGACAATATTAAACCAGCCAATATACATTTTTAATTTCTTATGTATTAATTTATTAATTCATTAATTAATAGTCACCAAAATCCCTCCAGTTCTACCAAATAATGAGATTTTATTGCAAAAAAAGAGTGATTTTTAGGTATTCAATGTTCTCCTGTTTATTTAATTTTTCAGGTTATATACCTCAAGTGGTAACAAGCATTACAATGAAGTATGAATTGAA
This sequence comes from Paraplagusia blochii, assembly GCA_016785265.1. Classification (NCBI taxonomy): domain Eukaryota; kingdom Metazoa; phylum Chordata; class Actinopteri; order Pleuronectiformes; family Cynoglossidae; genus Paraplagusia; species Paraplagusia blochii. The sequence continues at coordinate 39,545 of JAFBJS010007939.1, read as the reverse complement.
GAAAATGACGGTAGACTAATTATTGTATCCATCAGTGCATGTTTTTTTTAATTTAAAGTGTAGGACAATGTGATTTACCAAGGGAATAACAGCTATTACTAATACTATACTATAGCTATTACTAATACAACTACTAATACTACTACTTATTACTAATACTAGTAATATCTGCATGTGGCCAACATGACAGGCTTGTTGAGAAAAGTCAACTAAGATCAAATGTCAGTCCACATGTTGGAATAAAACTGGATAAATGCAGATTATTTCTTTTTTCCTCCTTTCATGCTGCAACCAATTATTCTTCTCTCCACTAACTGTCTTCCCCCTTGCTTCGTGTGGCATTCAAAAAATACAGTAAAACACAAAACAAACAACAACAGTTGCCCTTGAAGTGGGAGCTTCAATAAGCGCAGCATCTATCACTGGTCTGTCTCTGAGAGAAATGTGAGAAAAAGAGGAAAATGTTTCTTTTCTCCACTTAGGAAAAGGTAATAGGGAAGGTGAGTCGAATGTAGATGTTCACTTTGTCACTAATGATGCTGACATCACTAATGCCTGTGCAAATATATCCCAAGAGGCTCAATAAATTATTAATAAATAATACCTGGGCAGCCTTAAATCTGATTCTGTATTTTGGGATTAAAACAATTAACAATCAGATTATTTTAAATCCTCATTCATTCTACTTCTTCTGCTTGTCTGTTGCACGGTCTCAGGGGCAGGTGGCGCCACCCAAATCACATTGCACCATATTGTGAGCCTTCCTGTGGGTGATAAACCCACAAGAAGTTATATGGGTTAGGACTGTGCTATGCTTAAAGCCCCCTAGTGGCAACTTGGCAGCTGGTGGATTCAAACCTGAAACCCCATGGATCCAAGTCCGCTTCCTTGACCGCTAAGCCACTGCTGCTACTCAAGAAATTATATTTTCAGCAGCAAACATTGTGTTATGGTGTAGTTATTGAAACAAACAGACTACGTCCATGTTTAACTATTTGTATTACTGCACAGTTCATGGTGTGTTCAGGTTCCTGCTGCTTCCTTTCCTCCTGTCCTGCTGTTACCCCTTTTGCCCCCCGATGAGTAGCTGTATATTTTGATGTCCAGTGTTTTTTTTTTTGTTTTTTTTTGACCGGTTACTCCTGCACTTTTGGAGCAGCAGTCTCCCACTGAACAGGCTGCTCTGACTGTTGGTGACTGTGTTCTGACAGCGTCAATAATGTGCAGCGATTTTCCGAGAGTCTCCGCGTCACCAGAGAGTTAACGTCAAACTGACCACCTGATGTCTGAGTCCTTTTCTGATGTGCTGCCCCCTCTACGCCCCTGTGTCCTCGCTGTCCAGCTCGCCACACTGCAGACCAGGACACTGACTGGTAAAACATAAACACACTCCTACATTCTGTTTCAATAAATCAGTTGAGAATAGCGAGAGATGATCACACTGGCAGAGACATGAATAATGTAAGTCTCAGTGTTTCTCAAAATATGGGGCGAGGCCCAATATGTTGCAAGTGGGTTATGGAAAAAAATATTTTTTTTTTTTCTTTTTTTTTCTTGTTTTGCCAGTTAAATCACCCAATCACAACATAGTCACTTCCTTTTCCTGAACATTAAACTAATTGCATAACATTTAAAGAACATTAGAAAGAAAACCAGAACTCACATCTGCGCTAGACTTATATCAGCCATCCTTTCTCTCCAGGTCATGCATGCCGGCTCAGTTGCTAGGCAACGGACCATATTGTTTACTTACCTCAGACCTTCGTTTGTGCCGACTGGGATTCATGATTTGTTCCTGTATGAATCCCGGTTGTTAGCATCTGTTGATTTATTAGTTATGACTCGATGTAACATTTTACATGTCATGTCAGTTGGACAAATTATGAATTTCCACTCATATATGCGATGTGGGACAAGTGGGACAGGGACAATTCGTCATATTTTGATGCGAGGAAAAATTACAAACACTGCTGTATGTAATGAGACATTAAATAAACAATAGTCTCTTTGTTCCCTCGTCCTGTTATATTCATTTATATATCACCAAGTTAGTTGTTAACCTTTTATATAACATGAGTTATTATATATATTTTCCCAAGAAAAACCTGGATTCTACTGCTCACCACACTTCAGTCTGTGCAATTGAATGGAAAAAATAAAAATAAAATCAGTGCAATTATCATCATCAGTGACATATGTTGTAAGAAGATGAAAACAGAACTCCTCCTCATTACTATATATATATTATACACAGTAGGAGACAACTCCCTTCCAACACTTGACCATTTAGACAAGCACGCACGGAATCCACCACTTGACTCTCACTCTGACTGGCTGTTGACTATAAACAATTAATTAGAGGACAACTCCAGAGTACTGATCATGACTGTTATGTTGATGATTTGGTTTTTTGTGTTTGTGTGTGTTTCCAAGGTCAGACCACGGCAAAATAATAAAATAAAAATTGAAGAACATATAACTCCTAAAACAGAAAATCTTTATTTTGCCAGCAGGGATGATGAAGTACAAATAACCGTCCTCCAGGGATCTTTCCTCTCCACATCTACTGTAATGGATCTTATAACACCCTGCATCACGGACAATTAACAGTCACTTAAAGACAATAGTATCACTGAGTCAGTTCTTTTCAATCTTACTCCGCTAACTGATGTGGAGAGCATGTGTGTCACAGAGTGTCCTCTGTCAACGCAAAAAATCTCTTTTTGGTCACAGTTGATTCTGGGGCAGATTTTTTTTGGGTGTTGACCTTTATTTACACTACACAATTATATTTGTTTCAGGAATGAGGTGATTAGAGGGACAACATAGACACGAAGGAGTGGAGGAAAAGCTAGAGAAGACAGAATGAGACTATTTGGACAGGGGGGACAGTGGTAGAAGAATGGGGCACAGTGAGAAATTTTACTTCACTTCTACTGATTTGCTGCATTCCAAGAAAGAGAACCCAGTGATATCCGTTTACTTTCTTCATGTACCAAATGATTTGATACCAACACAATTGTTCCCGGTGGTACTAGCTGGCCAGTCCAAAAATAGTTGGGGACTAATGGTAAATCTGTAACAACTCCATTAATATATTTTTTTCTGAAATGCCAATCTCTTGAGGGCCACACAAAATGTCTTGGCGGGCCGCATTAGGGCCCCGGGCCTTGAGTTTGACACATGTGCCTTATGGGGACAACACAGACGGAACAGTTTGGAGCTAGAGAAGCCAGATTGAGATGGTTTGGACCTGTTCAGAGGAGGGACAGTGGATACATTGGTAGAAGAATGATCCTGTGGATGGAGCTACCAGGTAGGAGACAAAGAGGAGATTGATGGATGCAGTGGAGGAGAACATGGAGGTAGTAGAAGATACTGAGAACATGGGAAGATAGAAAACATTGACTCACTGTGGTAACCCCTGAAAAAGGGACAAGTCGAAAGAAAAAGGAAGTCACATTAATATTTGTTAAATTCGCACATTTGCATGTTATGGCCTCAAATACATAGTCTGAGCATAAAGCTACTGTGACATGCTGTACTTTGAGATTTGTCAAAACGTGTGTAGTAAAAAAAGTGTATAATAGTTAGTAAGATTAAGTTAATAAGTGTATAATAGTTAATAAGATAAAATTTTGGTATATGCTGCAAATGCATTGGTAAATAGTTTGACTAGTAAAACACTATGTTTTACTTGCCAGTCATAAAGTCAGCAATAGAGCTTCTTGTCAGACCATTTCCTTAAAGGAAATTGTCATAAATGAATGTTAAATATATATTTCTGCTAAAAATATGTCATTCATTCAATCTCCATCCTTTTATTCATCGGTTGTTATGTGGCAGCTGATGGATTTGAACCCGAAGCCTTGCAGACCCATGTCTGCTTCCTTAACCACCAGTCCACCACTGCTATACAAAAATATAAATATATAATTATATATTTCATTCATATTTATAAAAATCTGATATTCACTGTTTTATTGGTTATTTCTGAAACACGTTTTTCTCATGTTGTGTAGTGGAAACACAATATAAGATACCAGGTTAAATAAAGGATGATGTATTTGTTTTCATGCTTTAAGGACATTTCTGAAAAAAAAAACAAAAAACTAAAGTTCATACTGAGTTCGTCCAAGAATTCATTTCAGACCCAATGCTGTTTACACTGTCAATCAAGGTCACCGCCGCACATGGACCGGGGTGTCATTAATGACACTCTCATAAGTTTGAGATCATACCCGCCGCCTCTGGGACTTTTTCAGACATGGCCTGGGGAGAATAAATTGCTTTAGCCGAAAAGGCAGTGAAACTAATTTACACGATATCAAAAGCATGAAAGGGCACTTCTGCGGAGAAACGATAAGCCTTGAAGGCCACTGCCAGAGCCGCAGGACAGTGGTCTGGTCTCAGTCGTGAGCTCACTTTCCCTGACCACCTGTGTCTCTCATTGTCCAGGAGACAAACCGAAGCGATGCATTACCAGGAAAGGTTAGAGCAGCCGATGAATGGAGAGCACCAGGGAAGAGGACGATAAACAAAACACAGTAAATGGTAAGAGGGGCTTGAAATGTGCTGCTTGATGTCCTGTACAAAGTCATTTTCATATTCTAAGCACTACAATAGTGGTTTGTGATTTGTCATTCCTGAGATGCAGTCATTATGGTTGGCTGGTTTGATGAAAGTGTTTATTAAGAATATATTTCACACAACATCTTAATCCCAGGCATGTTTCCCAGCGGCAGTGCCGCTCTCATTGATGTGAAACCCCCAGGGTTCATCTCCTGGGCAAGTTCCAATCCCGCTTATGGTTGGCTTCCAGTGGGCTCAACATGCAGGAAGGTACGACGCTGCGTGATGTGCTTTGGGTGACAGTTGTGGAGATTGCTGCTCCCACAACCCAGAAATGGATAAGTGGGTGAAAACAGATGGATTGATGGATGGACAAACTCTCAATTCCATGGCTTCTTCACCCTTTAATTGTATTTTGAAACCGTATTTAGGATCAAACACAAGAAACTTACGTCTTGTTCTCCAACTATTTATGTTCTAAAAATAGAACACGTGAGTATTTTGTAATTTTGCCTAATTCTTGGAGATCAAAAAAGGAGTCTGCAGAATTTTGTGATCCATGTCAATAGACTTTATTAATAAATCACTGCCCATTATTGAACATTAACAATATAGGGTATTGCATCGTTGACTATGTGATATCTGAACCATTATTATTACACCTGTTTTAAACTATGAAAATCTGAATAATTAGACTAAGACTTGGACTACCTTTATTGTCATTGCACAGAAAACACGACAGTGAAGTCTGGCAACGAAATGTTGTTGCTTGGCAACCTGAGTACACAGTATACACTACAAAAGCTCATAAACGATAAAGTAACAATTACTTGAGATTGAGTTATTACAAATGACATGCAGACCAGTCTAAAGTGCAGCAGTGTATAAAAAAAATTACAGATTAACATAGTAAACAACATAATAAGCGATAAAAACAGTGCTGAGGTACAAGTGTTAAGTATTACACAGGAAATCAAAAGTATAAATGAGTATATATTGCGCATAACTGTGTAACACAAGATGACCCAAGATAAAATTTCTTATGGTCCGCCTCAGGGTTGCTACCCTGTATTTGGGAAACAAAGATCTGTAGGGCATCAAAATAATCCTACTTCTTTGGCTTCATTGCTAAATTGAAATCGTTTAAAAAAAAAACAGCACATAGTCATTCAATCATCTTCAAACGCTTATCCACTGCCCGATCGCTGGAACAGCGGTCTCCACGACTGCCACCCAAATCACACTGCACCACACTGTGAGCCTTCCTGCGGATGGTGAACCTACTGTATGTCACGTAGGTCAGGAATGTTCTATGAGCCGTGCACCTCAGTGTCAACCTGGCAGTTGTTGGATTAGAACAACTTCCATACAGCACAAATGAAGGAAAGTAAAAGTATTTCAAGGAATCTCATGGTGATAATAATGTTAAAAATAGGGTCTGCGGTTCCATAGGTTGAGCAGCAGCACCGACAGCTCTGGACTTACATTTCTATCCTGCTGAAAAATAACATGTTCTTTCAACTGCCACAGACGCACTCCTCCTGCGTCAGATCTGGACTGGCTGATCAGATGGCTCATGGCTGACATGGTGGTTTTGAAAAGACAGTTCAGTCTCTGGTCACAGCAGGGTTTATTTTTATTTTTTTTCTATTTTATTTTTTGTCGTTCCTGGCAGTGGAAGAACATCAAGCGTTCATAGCTACCTTCCCGGTACTGACCTTTTGACTGCTATATCTTTTCTATCCGGGGCTTAATCTACTACCGAACCAGGATGTTGGAGTTGTAGAAAGATTTATAACATCGGGTGTTAGTGGGGATTTGTTAGATGTGACAGAAAGGGGTTAACAACCGAAATCCCATTGTCGTGAGAGAAGTAAACAAGCGAGAAAATGCGGATTATAGTCTTAGATTTATAGATTAGTCTTAGTTCTGTCAGTCTGTTCAGAAATATATTACTTCAAATCTGCACTGCATTATAGTTAAATAAATGAACTGCTTTTAGCGCCCCCCAGCTGTTGCTCTATACGTCTCAATGGGGACTTGCCCCTAACTTTGAGAACTACCGTTTAAAACATTTAGGTTGTTATGATATATTCTGTGTATTTGAACAGCTTCTCCGTCTCCAGCTGTTAGTTTTACTCATCTAACCCCAAACTGAGTCATCAGCGGAAGATGCTTATGTGGTATTTGTGACAATCTGAGTGAGCGAAGCCTGCGCGTACACTCCTGATGCATACGACAATCTCCTCAGGGAGCCAATTTAGGAGAACGCACCTAAATATATAATCAAACAAAACACTTTCTTCCTGCTTGTTCACTGTTCCGCTGCACTGACTTCTGCTGGTGTCCTGCGACGATGCAAATCAGGGAACGCGACGTATGAAAAGATAAAGATGATGAAAGTCGGATAAGATCAAACTGTCTCTTTGACTGTGTTCTAGAGTCATTCATCTCCTCTTCTTCAGTCTTCTGAAGTCCACGCTCCGTGCACCTTGAGTTAAAACTTTGGCTCTAGCTAACGCTCATCAAAAGCTGGGATCAAGGCTTCATTTCTTGCTGCAATTAAAGGTGGCATCAAACGTCAGCACTGCAGAAATGTATATATATATGTATATATATATATGTGTATGTGTGTGTGTGTGGGTGTGTATGTGTGTATATGTATGTATGTATGTATATATGTATGTATGTGTATATATGTATATATGTGTATATGTTTGTATATATGTATATATATGTATATTTGTATATATGCGTGTATATATGTCTATATGTGTGTATATATGTCTATATATGTGTGTATATATGTGTATATATGTGTGTATATATATATATGTATATATGTAAATATATATGTGCGTGTGTATATATATGTATATACTGTATATATAAACACTGTAAATATATAACACATTGTGTCCAACAGACCTTGGTAAGTTGCATTGCATTCAATATTTTGTGATGACTCCCAATATTTCATGTTTTACAGCTCAATAAAACTAATCATACCCCGATGTGAAAAAGACGGGTCGACGGTTGATGGGTTTACGGCTTCACTTCAATTAACCTCTGTCGGACCCTGTGTAAATGTGTTGATAAATGGGTCCTGTGCAATAATGTAATACAAAAAAAATAAAAAAAACTACTATTATCTTAATGTACATAATTACTTTCACTGAAGCTCTGCAGCAATTATTTTTAACACCTTATTTAGTTTTCTAATGTGTCTTAATTTAATGACTGCACATTAGACTCTCACATTCCTCTGCTCTTCAAATGTGCTCATTAATGATTTCATGCACAAGTTGAAATCAGAAGCAGTTTCAGCCTAAGGTTAACACGACTTCTGTCTGCAAGGTTGAGTCGAGATGAAAATTCCAGATGGGGATAAGAAAAACTCATCTCTCCTCATAGCAGCAACCATCAAGGTGCCCCTAAGCAAAACATCAGCGTCTGAGTTGCATGAGCTGAGCTTAACAGGAGATGCGCAGTTGGGCAAAAAGGAGTGGTTCTGCTGGGAGTGCTTCATTCCCAGAGGTGGAAGAATTTTTAAAAAATCGTACAATCTGTCAATCACACTGTAAACTCATTTTATACTTTATCAAGGTTTTGACTCCGGATGGTTTAATCTTTCCTAATATAATGCTCTTTTTCTTCTATGCAATGGTTGCCATTAAGAGGGTGGCTGGCAGAAAATGGCCCAGTGCTGCTTCTGATGTCAAAGATTATCTCCCTGGTCTTCAAACAATTGGACGGCTAGGTTTCCTTTGGTTGTTGTTTTGCCATTGTATACGACTGTCTCTGTGTGTGCACTTTAAGAGCTGGTAAACTTGGTGTTTGGTTGTTTTTGCAGATATTTCATAAAAATTTGCATATTTCCACCAACATTACCCTTTATGTCAGTGGGTAATAAACGAAAAAGAAAATGGAAGAAACTTAATTTTGGGGCTATCAAAGAAAAAGAACAAAACATGGAAGAATTTACATGCAACAACCATGCAATTGCCTAAAAAAAACATAAATGCATTTCTTCTAACCCTTTTCTCATTATTTATATCAATCTTGGGGCTGTGGTGGCCTAGTGGCGAAGGAACCGGACTGGGGTTTGAATCCACCATCTGCCAGGTGGAGTCTGGGGTCCACTGAGCATGGCACCGTCCCCACTCACAGCTCCCCGGGCCCTCAAAGCTGCCCACTGTCCACTTTGGTGATAGGTTAAATACAGAGGTTACATTTCGATGTGTGCAGTGGTGTGAATCACAACTTCTCAATGACAAGGAGTTTGCTTCCCTTTCCTATGACAAATCACAAACACTGGACAAGAAATGTAACCACTTTATAACCTCTTTTGACACTTGAACATTTAAATAATATACACCTACTGTATTGTATAAATCAGCTTAGCAGTTTTAATGTTGACACAGCTTCACAACAACAAATGTCAGCGTAAATGAAGCCACGGCTCTTTTCAGACTTAAACAAACACCTTTCCCACAGTTGGAAAATACAAGCTGCTCGTCACAACATCAAACCCATTAAGATCTATTAGAAAGAAGACTTTCATTTAGGCAACTCAGTGTGAGCTAATCAGACTTTTATAAGCGGCAATATTTTATCGATATAACATAGTGTTGGATAATGTCCCCAGCAGCTGGTGTTCGATGACAGCTGCAGCTGTTAACAGGAATTGCCAGGGAAATTAGATGGTCTTTTTTTTTTTTTCACTTTCAGCACAAAAGCTGTGAGGCCTCGAGTGAAAGAAGTTTGAATGTTCACCCTCAAACCGATGCGTCTTAAAAGCATGACCTTTTGAATGGGAATACAACAGTTAAAACCTTTAAGTGTGTGCACATCTAAATTCCATTCTGTAGAATCAGTTTTTCTGTAAGTGCCAAATAGTGAATGCATTTATCAAAATAAAGAACTTCAGTCTTTCTATAAACAAGGAGGCTGCAACAGTATTTGAGTGGTGGGAAAGAATTTTAAAATCTGGTATTTTGAAATCATCACCTGATCTTTGTCTTTGTGTATTAGATATTTTACATCACGGAAAAAAAAAAAAAAAAACACTTTGGGCCTCAGCTTAAGACGTTTATAATGAAATGTATGCCTTAAAAATAACTAATATACCTGACAGTCAATGCAATACTCAATCAAACTTCAATTTTGGCACATTTTGGCTTTTACTATTGCATCCATCCATCCATTTTTCCGCCACTTATCTGTTACTTGGTTGGGAGGGGGCGCAGTCTTCATGATTTCAATGACTTCATTTTGATGTGACTTTGACATACTGGACATGGACTCCAGACATTTAACTTGGTCCAAAAGTATTTTATCGCAACCAGTACAGAGGTGAGAAAGTAAATGGAATACACAG
>JAFBJS010007939.1:5856-25256 GCA_016785265.1 Paraplagusia blochii | reverse complement strand
ATGGCAGCGTCTGTTTATCGCAGTGTAAAGGTAATGATGACTTCAATTTCTATTATTGTTCCCTTGACATTTGCTCAGTTTATATGAGGGGAAAAAAGAGAGAACCTTACTGAATTCCTGTACTTTCTGCAGTTAATATATCAGTTTATATTAATTTATCAGTTTATGTTAAAAATAAACTGTTTATGTTAAAAATGCATTTTGAGTGAATATTCTAAGTAATGCCACAGTAAAAAACGCTTCATTATTCATTCAATCATCAGATTAAAGTTATTTTAGGATTGATTTCAATTTCTTTCTTATAAATTCTAGTGTCTAAACACTTGTCCTGGGTAGATCTCACCTTCACTCAGTGTCTACTGAGTTAGAGACTCAGAGAAATTATATTAAAGGACTGCACGGATCCCCCTAGAGTAGATACAACCTTCCAACAATTTTGGAAAAAGCTCTGCAAGAAGCTTTTTTTGTGTTATATACTGAGCTGTTGTTTGCAAACCGCATACAGTTTGTTATGGAATTTCTGTGGATTTACCAAAGGAACCAGCCACCCATTTCTTTTGATAAACATTGCTTCTGTTGCAAACTTCAAATCAGTAGGTAGTAAGGAACATAACCTGTTTAATAAATGAATAAATAAAAAGGTAGATAAATTAATCTAAGGTTAATTTACTGGAAGTAGTAACATGTGACCATAACTTGTATAAAATAATAACTTGTAGTGAAATTGACATATTCTATGCATGTGAAAAATACCCACAGTGCTCCTTTCAGCCATCCACTGGAGGTATATGCTGGTGACGCTCTCTTTGTGCCTGTATAGTCCATTCAATTGTATGGTCTCAGACGACTCTTGGGGAAAAAAAATGAATAGGTTTTGATTATATTGATTTTGACGCTGCCCAGCTAGACATATGACAGGCTAGAATCAAGCCGACATCCCGTCTTTGCTGATTGGATGCTAGGCATTTTTTAATGTGGTCAGGAGGCGGTGGGAGGGAGCTGCTAGTCGGGAATAATAGAGTATCGCTGCTTGACATTACTCCATGTCACCTTATTGCTCACTGGATGTAAAAATGGAAAAAAAAAAAAAGAATAAAAGGGCAAAAGTATTTAAGGCAAACTTAATTTACCCCATTTAGTTAGTACATTTTATATGAAAAAAAGACACAAGAAAAGCCAGTTAAAATTCAATTATCTACTTTCATTGTACACCTTGGGTTATTACTAAAACTCACCACTGTTATTGCTGCTGCTCAGGTAACGTTGAGTATGTCCAGCATTATTTAAAATGCATGACCAGGCTCTTTGCAAGTCCTTGTCCGTCATTTTTAAAGCCAGCTGTCATCCAACATAGATTGATAATAGAATCAACACTGCCATAATTGGCACAATTTATTAAACCCATTAATCCCCCTCTTGATAAATTGAGTTTCAAAGGCCTGTGATGAGTAGTCCACCTTGAAATGGCAGCTGCCTTTGAAGTCCACATTAAGTTTCTTTGACACTGACAATATTACCTTTCTTAATAAAGACATGATTCAATAAAATAAGAAAAGAAGATTTCACTTTTATGAAAACTAAAATCTCAGAAAATTGTTGTATTAACCTTATGTGTGTAGTTTATCTTTGGCTTTAGACCCAAGATCAGTTGGGGAGTATAATCCTATTGTTATTCATTTCTCAAACAACTGTCTTAGGGTGCACCTGTCTTTTGAGTTGGATAATGGACAAACATGTGTGTTTATTCCCATATTGATAAGCCTGTGGGTACAGCAAAAGTATTTCTACTGGAGTTTAAAACACATTTATTGGAACAGTCATATATTCTTTGGCTCATTTTTAACCTACAGGAAAAAAAAATGTTAGAACAGAGAATAAATTAAAGAAAACCCACGCTGTGCACTTTTAATGAGTTTTTTGTGTGGTTGAATTAAAACGAGCAAAGACTTAATCCTTCCTGTCCGACTGAACAGTGAACCTAAGATAGAAGGTAATACAGCACAAATACAAAAGATCTTCTAAATCCTTAAAGGATTACTAAAAACTAGAGTTCAATGCTATGTCGGCGTATTCTTCTGGCACTCTATTTTTGTTTTGTAGTGTTTAAGCTCCTCATGTCATACTCCTAAACCACAGCACAGCTAATAGCAAGTTAGCTGAAATTGAAATTCTTACCTGCAATAGAATTTCTTTGTTGGTCAGATAGTCAGTTTTCTTTTTATGAGCTGAATATTTATAAGGCAAAAATGTATCTGGATGGTTGAGCGACCTTGCATTATCGTGCAAAATTGTATACCAATGATATAGTTCACATGTGTCAAACTAAGGCCCGGGGGCCAGATCTGATCCAAATTGTAATTATATTTGGCCCGCCAGAACATATCAAATATGTACTTGAGTTGGCCCAGCAGTATAAAGCCCTTATGTACTGGCAGGATTCATAGTCTTAGTGATGCATGGTCTTGTTATAACAAAGATTTTTTTTTTTTTTTTATAATCTGTAAACACACCAAAACATTAAAAGTATCTGGAAAGGCTACTGATAAAGCCCGATTTTTTTATTTCAGATTGTTGATAATGTTAAGATTCCTAAAAATTTACATTTAATTAGAGCGGCAATTGAAGGGCTAGGCAGTTTCTCAGGGCCACTAGGGGGCCAGCTCGAGATTCTTTTCACTGCTGGCACTGATAGCTTGGGGTCCCCAGCATTATCTTGCTAGGTTCCACAAAAGACCCCAGCTTTACCCCTGCATTAAATTTATGTAGAAGGGGAAATATTTTGAGTTTAATTTCTATTAATATTCAGTCTAAAAAAATTCTAGCACATATAAAAAAATAAAATTTTCAGTGTATTAATAAAAATGTGAGTTATGGCCTAGAAGTTTGTAAAAAAGAAGAATTTGAGAGTTTTGGATACTAGCATTTGTTTGTTTTCTGTTGATGGGAGTGGGAGAAACACTGCTCTAATAAAGTATTCTAGGAAATTGTTAGTATGTGCACTTGGCTGAGTGTTTGGGTACCAGTGGTAGCGGTCACTGGGTTTACATTCATGACAGCGCCTGCATTCAAAGATGTAGCTCCCTTCTGCTGTATCCTCTTGATATGCATCCCCTTCTCACAAATGAGAAACATTAAACATGGATGTGCACGGATATCATTGCTAAAGAAGTGCTGTTGTGCATCATGTTGCATAGACTGCATGACTATACATGCTAAGGTAAGGGGGGATGTGAAGATTGGATGTCCCTAAAGTGATATACGGCACAGCTAAATGGCACATCTGAAAGAAGAATATATATACATATACACATATATACACACACACACACATGCAGGTGCATTGGAACCTCCGTCTCAACTCGGTTGATCGCTCATCTGTGTGGCTGTCACCCAACCTCAGCCCCTCAGCACTCATTATGACCTAGATCCACTGACTTAGCGGCGTATTTTACAAGAGTGTCTCATGCACGACTGGAAGTCACGTTTCTAATTTCCTGCACAGTCACCTCATCCCTGGAAACAGACTGCAGTATGAGAGAATGTGCTTGGCTTAATGGGCAGCTGGCTTTGTTATCATGTACGTCAAATTTCATCTAAAATGCTGAGCTGCTGTTCAGCGGCTGAGTTAGTGCTCGGCAAAGCTGCATAGATTCACATTCTTATGTTGAATATATTTTTTTGTGTTGTCGCTCTTCCTTGTAGAAAGATTAGGTCTCCTGTTTTACAGTTTTGCCCCAAGGTAGTTTTTACCTTACGTGACTAGAAAACCAATTACCGGAATGTCTCTACACTTCACTTCCTGTACATTTAATAGCAGCTAATTTGTAACAGATATTGAGTCACTGATGTAGTCGATAAACAAAGCAGTAAGGAATATATATGTTTTGGTCACATGCTGCTCATCACTCGGTTGTGTGTTCTTAGTAATATATGAAATACATTTGTTAAATGAAGGTCTAAATTGTGTCATCAGTGTAATTGGATGTGAATATTGTGTGATTTAGAGCAGATGTTGTACAGCAGTGTTCCACAAACTTTTTTGCACCACAGACCGGTTAAATGTCTAGTACTATTTTGTGGCAAATAAATAGCCCTTAATAAAATTTAATTTCCAGTGTTCTGAAATATTTTCCTACCTATAAAATCCTCCTACCCAGATTAACTGTGCATGGGCACAACAAAGATTTCTCAAGTGCACACAGCCTATAATTTTCTGCTACCAGACCGGTATAAAAAGTAAGAATATTGTATCAGTGACTCTGCGTCATTTTGAGTTTATTGTTGTTGTCTTCACTGAGAAAACATTTCCTTATCAAATATGGATCAAGTGGAAGTAATAGCCAGACGGGTCCAAAAGGAAACATTATTTCTCTGCGGCCCGGCAACAATTCACCCACGAACAAGTACTGGTCCCCGGCCCAGTGGTTGGGGACCACTGTTGTACAGTATTTAGATGTTTCCATAATGTTTTTGCAGCGTCTCAGTTTCTGTGTCACTGAGGTCGTCCATTCGGGATGGCACATTTAGAGGTCAAACGCCAACTTTATGTTTTTTTCTTTTACACTGTCATAAATGTAGACACATTTATGTTTCATACCTCATAAATATGCTTTAATGTACATGACAAAATAATTGCCTATGTCTCCTCAAATTCCCTGTTCGCACTTGATTTTTTTTACTTCTTGTTTGGCCAGCAGCTAAGCTCTTCTAAAAAAAAAAGAATCCAGATTGAACACAAGCCATTTTAATGGAAGGAGCTTTGATGCGTAAATGTTTGATTTGATTTCAGGGACGACTTACAGCAGCTGTCATTCTGACACAGAGGTCAACGGACTAAATGGTTCACTGCCCTTTCTGATGACCATAAAGATCCATAACTAATTTCTTAAAAAGCAATTTTGAAATGAATCAAGCCTTACTTCAGACTAAAAAAGAAGAAGCTTTCACGACTTGCCAGAAAGACACAGATGTGTCATCCAAGCAAGGACACATTGCTTACAGAAACTGTACACAAATAGGCTGTGAATCAGGCAAAACAAAATTAATTTCGAGATTTTTTTTTTTAATAAATACAAAGTTAGTATGAGTACACTGAAAAGAACTTACACTTTGTGACTTAGTGACTGATTTGATTAAACAACATGGTTCTGGGAGTTTAGATTTTAGATTTCCAAAGATTCTTAGTCCCCATTGACCAATGGGATTTCGTTTCAGTATCTTTGATGAATTAAAATACTTTCCATCTGACTAAAAGGCTGATTGTGTGCCTGCTTGTCCCAAGTAGGGCTCAACTATGGGGGGCAAGAGGGACGGAACCAAGTGCGTCGTCTAAATGATGACAGCATGAATGTGACAGGTTGTGTCAGGAAGCCATCTGCTGAACAAAGCCTGTGCCAAATAAAATTTTCCAAATGTCTGCTGTGGCAAGGAGCCCACCCCTGAAGAGGAGAGCAGCCAAATGTACTTTCAATAATTACCAATGTCAAACTGCTATAACAGTTCATTTGATCTAGTTTTTCCTAAAAAGAATAAGGCGGATAAATGATTTACAGCAAACAGTACGTGTACATTGTAGCAATAACAGTAACATGGAAACATGTTGAATTGTATGATATATATATATATATATATATGTGTGTGTGTGTGTGTATGTATGTACATATATACTGTATATATATACGTATATGTATATGTATGTATATATGTGTGTGTGTGTGTATATATATATATATATATATATATGTATGTATGTCTATACACTGAATGCTTAATACAATTAATGGGCAATTGTCATAATTGTCATCATTGTTCATCTTGTTGTTTGATGTGAGGTAGCTGTTAAGACTTCAATTAGGTTGTCGTCCGAATGGTTTTGATCGCAATCCATTTGACATAGATAGATTGATAGATCTTTATTTTTCCCTTGAGAGTATATTTCGGAAAATTAAGGAAATTTGAGTCAGTCTGATTGTCAGTTGTTGTTTCACCTCAATGCCTAGCAGTCTCTGAGAACAGTTGAGAATAGGTGGAATTCAGACCTAAAGAGCGAGTTTTCACGAAC
The DNA here is from genome assembly GCA_016785265.1 of Paraplagusia blochii. Taxonomy (NCBI): domain Eukaryota; kingdom Metazoa; phylum Chordata; class Actinopteri; order Pleuronectiformes; family Cynoglossidae; genus Paraplagusia; species Paraplagusia blochii. The sequence goes on along the minus strand of JAFBJS010007939.1, from coordinate 19,195 downwards.
ACATGCTGGGTGTTTAAATGTTTTCTGCTTCATTTTGAAATACAAGGTGTATTTAAAAATTGCAAACAACATTTTTTTCCCTTCAGTTGTGTGTAAATGCTTGCATAAATATCTACACCATGTTACCAAAAAAAAATGGAATATCCAAATTCTTAGTTGTATTAGCAAATTAATAAATAAATCATTGCGTTGTGTTGGTGCGCATTTTGAAGGCCTGCGGCTGTTGTACATTCAGAGAAGCAAGCAAACATGAAAGGAATTTTTTAAATAGTCTATGAAAAAAAGTTTTTTTTTGTAGTTCCTTGCTGATGAATTAATAATAAAACACTTCTTTATAGTATTCAATGCCCGTGAAAGAAGCTACATGAGGAGGGAGAAATGAAAAGCTACCCCCCTTCTTACTTTGAACCGGTGTGAACTGTTTACTATACGCTATTGTTAGTTCAGGAAAGTGTCAGTCTGGGCAAATAACTGGAGGGCTTTTTTGGAAAACACTAATAACATGGCAGCTCAGGATGATCCAAGAATACCTTACATTGTCCTACTAATTACAGTGGCTGTGCTGCAACCTTCAAAGCTAAACATATGTGTTTAACTTGTTGGATGTCCTCATCACAATAGGCAGTGACAGGCTTGGCTAAAATAAAGCTCCTACACATACAGATGTTAAATAACCCTTGTCAACACTTGTGGACCAGCCACAAATCTATTGGATACGTGGGACAAGGGTGGTATTTTTATGCTACTCTACCTGTGGTAGCATTGTATATGAGAAGTCTATGTTGGTTGAAGCAAAGAATTGAATTCACACATTTCAACGTAATACTGTCTCGAAAGACATGTTTGTTCTACAGGTTTGAAACTATTTGTTAAGCATGATTGCCAAATATAGGGATACTGAGAGAGAGCAGATTACTTAAGAAATGTAAAAATTTATCTCAAAAGGTTTGTAATTTACCTAATTTCAGTGTATGAAGTAGCCTATGTTGGTAGAAGCAAAGAATTTAATTATAATGATGTTCATTCTTTAGGTTTCAAATACTATTTTTTAAAGCATGGGATACTGAGAGACAAATCTTTTATTTTTAGTTTATAATGAATATTTAAAAATGTAATCATCTTTCTTAAATTGTTTTTAATATACCTATTTATGAATACAGATGCTATTTTTGTGGCCTGTATGCGGCTTTAAAAGGGATTTTGTTTTTTATTATTGAGGTTAATATAACATTGTAATCAAATCTGACTGTCTGAATAGATTTGTTATAATACCAATCAAATGCCTTTCAGTATTCTCCCATCGATAGTTGTGATTTAAAGCAGACATGTGAGAACTTGGTGATGGAGCTGCCCTTGGTGCTGAAATGAATTGCCTACTCTCAGGGTATGGCTGAATTTGTTTTAATGAAAGCCTTCAGTGAACTGAAGCCAGGAGTGTATTACACAAAAGACACTAAATGATACTCACAAAGTACACAGCTCCACCTGATGAATGAGAATACATCCCTGCCTGTATTCTCATATTTTATTTTGTGAGCTATCGTTTAAAACAAACCAAAAAGATTTTAATAGCTGATAAGAAATCCGTTTTTTAATTACAATACTCATTTTCTCATAAGTATAAGAGTATAGTAATAAGTATAAGAGTATAGTAATGTTTGAATTAAGTTGCACAATAAAAAAACTTTTGCAAACACTTCTGCTCCTTTGTATTGTAAATAAAGAGGAATGCCTTCCTCTTAACAGATATTGCAGAAACTTCATACACTGTCTGAAGTAGTTTATTTTTAAACAGTCTTATAGTCGAATATATTTAAGCTTGAATAGATTATAAAACTTTAATGAATTGAATGCAATGCAAAATTAAATTTATTTATACTCCACTGCGTCATCTAGGTCATGCTTGCTTAATTGTGTGTATTGCTAACAGGGAGCCACTGCCAGTATGTGGGAGACTGGCAGTGGCAGTAGTGTTTTGGATGAAACTTCTAAGAGACTCGAAAAATATGTATAAAATTCAAATGAATTCTAACATTATGAATTCTGATTCTGAACTACAATGTCTTATGTAGTTACGTAACAGAACCGGGTGACATTGTTGTAATGTTGATGTCAACTTCAACTCCAACTTTTATTTGTTCAAAGTGCCAAATCATAACAACTGTTATCTGTAGGCACTGTACAGAAAAACCATGCATTAAGACAACAATAATCATTAAGATTCTACCTAGTAAACCAACACGTAAAGAAAAAGAACAGTCATTGTGTAAGCAAAGTATTGCACACAGTTCTTTTATTTGAATTGTTATGGATGGATGCAGTGAGGGAGGACATAGAGGTAGTTGGAGTCAGAGTTGAGGATACAGAGGACAGGGTGAGATGGGAATTGTTGACTCGCTGTGGCAACCCCTGAAAAAAAGTTCAAGCCGAAAGGAAAAGAAGAAGAAGAGGGTTAGGGTTGTAGTTAAGCGGCATTGTATGCCATGAATTGCAAATAAATGTAAATGTAAGAAAAAAAATTTAAAAGTAAAAAAAAAAAAAAAAAAAAAATGTACTTATGTTGAAGGAGGTACTGTACAAATAAAAATGTATATACATAATAATTTTAAAAAATACAAAAATTGCTTTGTACAGTCAAGATTTATTAAAGGCTTAAGTAAAAATAAAAAATCTTAAAAGATCTCTGTTTGATGCAATTTATTTTGGAAAATGATTGCATCTTATTAGTCACTGACTTAAGTAAAGCCAGTTGCTGATGGAGAGCAATTTTAACTCAACTTAAATTATCGTCTTCACTTTAATGAATGTCTTTCAGTTTATTACAGAGTGAAAAACAGCTCAGCTGCAAATGCAGGTTAAAGTTGTTACTTTTTTGAAATGAAATGAAATGAAAGAAAAATATATGAATTTAGAAATCAAACATAAATATTTGTTTCTTTTTGGCAAACAGATGAGAGGAAACTGATTTTAAAGCGCACAATTAGAAAATTATATTCATAAATTGGTAATCAAAGCCTATTTCTGCTTGATCCTCCTGGAAATATAACATTTTGATGTGGTTTTCAAGAAAAATTTCATTTTTTAATGTTGTGTAAAGTGTTATTTAAGTAACAACAAAGACAGATTGGTTCATGCAGCGAATTTGCAGTGATTGCAGTTCTTTAGTGAATTTAGGAATGGAAATAGTTTTGCATTAATTTTTATTATATCCTTAAAAAATAATTGTATAATTAATATTAGACATTAATATCACATTAAAAGCAAGTAAAGTAGCCTCTCCAATTTTCAGTACTGATAGAATTGTTGAAACTGTGCATCTTTACAATATATATTAAGGTTTAATGTGGCTGAAGTGGGTTTATTATTTGTCCTGTCATCATTTAATATGGATTTAACTCATACTTTGTTCATCTCTCTTGTGTTAAACATTTTCGCACCACCATTGTCTTGCCCTCTGGTCCTTTCTGGACTAGGATGTAAGTCTGTTTTGGTGTATTGTAACTAAAAGCAGAAGGGAATACTTTTTTTTTTTCTCCTTTGACGGCACGGCCATCTTAAGTGTTTACAATGGCCCTACTCTCTGCTTGGCTGAATGTTCTGATTAGTGGACTCATTATATTGTCAAGCTCCAATGCTCTTTGGCTCCCCATCTGCTTATACTCACGAGCACTTTACTGACAGACAGCCTCATGGATTAACAGTCTACATTGACAGAAGAGGGAAGGGGGGATCACAATTAAAATGTATGATCATTGGAATTTCACCGCAGAACATGATTTTTTCTGCAAACCCACCCATTAGTATTATTCAAAAGTTACAATTTATCCAAAACAAGTTATTTTCAGGGAAACTGGACGTAGTAGGATTCTTGAAGATGTTTTACCTCTTCAGTTCTAGCCAACTACCGGGAAGTTCAGTGAGGCTTTGGTCTGATGGTAAAAAAATGTCCTAGGAAGAGAGCCCCTTGTAGATGAATGAAAGTTTGTGTCTTAGTCCTCCTCCTCTGCTGAGAGAAGGTTTCTCCAGATTGACATATGACGTGGCTTCCTTCACTGCTCTCTCAAACCATCTGTCCTGATGAGCTGGCTCTTTTTGTGTTGTTGCATACGTTTGTACAGTGGTTGTTTCACCAATGTAGAGATCGGGACAGTCCTCTTTGCACTTTACTGCATATACAACATTGCTTTGTTTATGATGGTGTATTTTATCTTTCGGGTGGACTAGATTTGTCTGAGTGTGTTGGTGGACTTGAAATAGGCCGGAGTTTGGTGACCATTGAAGATTTTTCAGAATTCAGAATAGCTTATCCTTTGTGGTGTGTTTGTTTGTATTGGTAGTTGCACTATAAATTGCCCAATAACTCTAGGCAACATAGAGCTAAGTAATTAAGTAATGTTGATGACAATGGTGTCCAGAATACTTATTTAACCATGTTCATTATCTACTTTGCCTTCAAATATCCCCTTTTTGCTGCCACCATTTATTTTTATTTTTTTTTGCCAAATCACAGTGAGACAATAACTACAATATTTTCACAATCCAAGTGGGTGATAACAGATCTACACAGTTTTTTTTTTCCCTCTGCCTGCTAAATACTTTTCAATATACCTATGACAGGTATGAAATTGTTGTGGCACAGGCTACAGTTGCAAATACCCAGCCCTGCTTCCAGGTGCAGGGCTTCATGTTTCATTAACTGTATATGCAAAAGAAACCAAGTCTTAATATGTCAGATTTGTGCATTTTACTAATTGCATGGTCCAGTTACCTTAACCTCATACCAACAATAGCTTAAAATGACATCTTTTTATGTGAATAACCCATATAATTGTTTTCCTTTGAGATTTTTAACATTCATATTCCATATAAATGCACTGTGTGACCCCGTGGCCGAGAGGAAGAATAATATTTATCAATTAACTTTGAGAAGAAATGGCAGCTGAATTGCCTCTCTCCATGGTGCTGCACAGTGCAACGATAACACGTTCGCAGCAAGAGAAATCCAATTGTTGAGAATCGTGTCAGCTGACCTGGAGGCCACAGCTTTTGCTCATGATTTATTGCTGAAGCGCTGCCACATTTGCCAATAGGAAAACACTTTCAGCAGAGTCATGAGGATATACAGAAATAGATGGGAGTAAAAATTGAATAAGATTTCCCCTGCACTTATGCCTGACGGTTTTTCACAGCTATCTCTGTTTCCGACCAACAGCAGAAAAGTAATTAGATTTGATAAAGTCTGAAGGCATTGAATTCCTATTCCTTCTGAGACTTGCAGCTTTTTCATTTGAATTAATTTATTTTGGGGAAACTTTCCTTGTTGCCTTGCTGGCTTAGGAGGATATTGTTCACATTCAGTGGTGAAATGGTCAACATGAAACTGGACGACTAGCCGTTTAGCGTGGTACTGGATTTAGGCTTCGTAAACCTGGTGAGAACGGTACAAATGACCAAGTAGGCGGTACTTTTCTGATACAGCGCTGCCATCAGTTTTACAATACATTTTACAGACATTTGGACTTCAAACATGAGCTTGATGTCAGTGTTGAGCTCAATGAAGCTTTTCGTCACTGTGCTGTGTGTTCAAAATGAAAATCTGCTCAGGGGGCACTGTTGTAATTCTATTCATTATTTTCAAATTTTTATTACTATTGTATGATTCTGTTTCTTAAAAATAAAATCGACATCTGGAAAAATCGTTATCGGCCAATAATAATGCAATCATTACATCTGTTATGTAAACACATGCAAGTCTATCAGTGATTTTGTATCATTCCTTCAAAATAGATTGTCCAAACTTTGCTTTGCTTTGCAAACTTTTTTTTCTGTGCCTCAGTGCCCCACATTACTCTACACATTTTGGCTGTAGAAAGAAATCTGGTGCTGAATTATTATAATATTTTTATATGGATTACCTATACAACTTGGAAGTTTCCTGCTAACTTTCCACTGTGCACAAAAGAATGACTCTCTATAGAAAACTGACATATACATTGTTCTCTGCCATCAAATGAGCCTCAGAACATTCAGTTTTTCAGAGTAATTGACTCTTACACTTATATAAATGTGCACAAAACTTCCAATAATGACACTCTTAATGAGCCAAACTTAAATATATGTAAATGTGAATGGTGTTAGGGATAAAAGGAGCTTAGTCACAGAAAGGTGGGAGGCTGACTGAGAATGGACCGAGAAGCCATTCGGTTCTGACCCAAAGCTGTAGCTGAACTAAATCTATGGCATTTTACATTGTGTATTTTATTTTCAACGTCTTTATTTGCTGGGTTGGTTTATATGTTTCATTGTATTTAACTTGATTGAAGAGTGTAAAGCAAGTTACATTCTGGACTAGTGCTGTAGTCCATAGGTTACCCCTGTATTATCTCATAATTCGTCTGCTCCTTTCAGTTTGTCCCTTTTTCTGGAGCTGCCACAGTGAGTCAACATTTTCCATTTCCCCCTGTCTTCTGTATCCTCAACTCTAACTCCAACTACCTCCATGTCCTCTCCCACTGCATCCATCAATCTCCTCTTTGACTCCTACCTGGTAGCTTCATCTATAAGATCATTCTTCTACCAATGTATCCACTGTCCCTCCTTTGAACATGTCCAAACCATCGCAGTCTGGCTTCTCTAGCTTTTCTCCAAACCTTTTCGTCTTTGTTGTCCCTCTAATAACCTTTTTACTGAATTTTAAATTTTTATTTTATCCAAATACAGTCACATTTTAATTAGCCATTAATTTGTTTTTTTTTTACAAATAGCAATTGCATTTTTTGTAATTTATTGATAACAACAAGACCTTTAGCCTATTTTTTGCATTATATAAAGGGTTTATAATGAGGAAATCTTATTATTAGAAAATAAAGAGAAGCGTACATACTCTGTACTCAGCCTTCATCTGTCCGCAATGTTGTGTCTCTGTATTTAGCATCACGTCCAAGTGTTGTTGAGCCAGTGTTGTGTTTTTATTTGCTTAATAACTGTGATATTTCTTTCCCTCTCTCTGGAACAACACATTCCCTCCTGGTGGGTAATAAGCTGTAATTAAAACAAAAAAAAAGTAGCCTGTCAACAAGTTTACCTGATTCAAAAAAAAAAAACCTACTTGAGACCCAAACCTGACCAAACAGTAAGGGACGATTGAGTCCCAAATGAAAACATGAACCATCTGCCAGCATACCTAACTCATTTTAAGACAAAATTAAGTGAAAGTTTTAAAAAAAATCACTCCAAAAACTTTTGGGTTATAATTACTGAATACAATTCCCTTAAGCAGACATAATTAAAACACAGCTTGAGTAAAATCTGCTTACTTTCCAGCCCTTGGCCATAAACTTAGGTGAAGCAGACAACACCTTGGGTCCACTCATTTACACAAATGTGTGTTTCGCTGAGGCAATGAAAACTTCAACGAACATTTTTAAGCATAACAGAGAATTCTGTTAAGGTTTAGTCTGATGCTAATCATTCTCAAGAAGACTACAGACATAGATTATCAACTACTCTGAGTCCTACTACTTAAGAAACTGCCTTAAATGATAGACTTATTACCTGAGGAAATTCAGAACATCAACTGTTTTTTTTTATTTTTTGTGAAGTTTATAAAAGAAAGTACTAAACTAACAGCAACTCCTATTGATAAATATAAAGGCAGTTAACATATTCAGGAGGGTTGAGTCAATATCACCATAAGCTGCCTTTCAGACTTCCATCGGCCACCACCACCTAAAAAATTTTGGATTTTCGATTTAGATTCACATTGTCATGGACAAGATTAATGCAAAATAAATACATTGTTTATGTAGTGTTAAGAAAGCTATCTTCTCCTAGCTACGTCCCTTTTTTACACTATGCTTCAGTTCATTAAAGGAGTATTTAGATAGTAATGCGATTAAGGAAAACAAAAATAAAATAAAAAAATGTGAGAAATGCACATTTGTACTTAAAACCTAACAAAAATGATATCTGCTCAAAATATCAAGGCGTTAGCAAAATACTTCCTACACAAACTACTGTATAAAAGATCAAATATTAATTGTTAGCCTATTGTTTTAACTTCAAATCCAGGTTTTACAAACCTGAGATATCATGCACCGTCATGCATCACATACTTTAGATCAGTGGTCCCCAACCACTGGGCCAGGGACCGGTACCGTTCTGTGGGTGAATTGGTGCCGGGCTGCAGAGAAATACTGTTTCATTTTTAGCCATCTGGCTATTACTTAGGCTTGATCCATACCCATATCAACAACAGAACTGAACAATAGAATGGCTTGGATTCCATCATCAAAATCATTAGGAAATATTTTCTCAGTGAAGACAACAACAATAAACTCAAAATGACACAGAGTCAATGATAGAATATACTCACTTTTTAGACTCACTGGTCAGCTGTGTGCACTTGAGAATTCCTTGTTGTGCCAATGCACAGTCAATTCGGGTAAGAAGATTTTATAAGTAGGAAATTATTTCAGAACACTGGAAATTTAATTTTGTTAAGGGGTATTTATGATTTAGATGACCAGGTTTTGTGTGTACAAAATTGCCAGTTATTTTATATTTTTTTACCTCAGCCCTTATGCTGCAAATCAGATTGGTTGCATGTTATTGGTCTGCAAACGCATCATCTCTTTATTTGCCCTTTAAGCATCTGCCATTCTCTATAATCATTATCAATCAAGTCAGAATACCAGTAGTCCATGTCACATACACAGCAGTGATCCGTAATACTAGGATTTTTGATTTCATGTTATTAGTATTGACACTATACAAGAGGAATCAATACTCAATCTGTACTTCTGCTAGTATTGTATAGATAGCATTGAATCCCCCAATCCCTGGGTGATTCATGTTGACTGTAGGTTTGTGGTTTACCAAAGATAACACAGTTATCTCTGGTAAAGCACATGTGATGTCATGTTGAGATACATTCCTTACATCAGATGGGAATCATCAGTTAATAATCTGTTTAGCTCAATGGAGAACAAATCTATAAAATATATAAAACTTGCCATATATTGACTGGTTAAGCCCAGAATTCTGTCCTGTAGTGCAGAACAGTTCATCAATGTGAGGGCCGCAAAATATTATTCCACGGGCCGCAAATGGTCCACGGGCCACGGGTTTCACACCCCTGTTTAAATCTATTTCTGAACATCATCCTCTTCCTTTTTTTCTTGTTAGATATGGGCATTTTTATCTGTAGAGCTGAAAAGCCAGTAACAGCTTCTATAAAAAGCAGTAACTGACGGCAAATGTTGAAATCTGTTGTGTGGTGAAGGCTAACTATCGTAGGCAGCTGAGCTTTCTCCTCACCTCATTACTCAGAAGACTTTTCCAGGCCTACATGTCAGCACTGACCTCACACTGATTCAATTTGACCTCCAGCCCACTCGAGATGGTCTCCGGTGTCATTGTCAGTCAAGTTGAGGTCAATGAGTCCCACCTTAATAGTTACCACTCCATCGCGGTGTCTCCACGGACCCATGAATAATCAAGATCATTCATTCTACCATCTCACAGCGACGACATCCTCAGGGCTTATTTTGCTATAAAAGTGTAATGTGGGCCGTATTGAGCACAGAGCGCGTTTTATTGTTATTTCTTTAAAGGAATATTGGAATCATTTATTCTTATAGTCATCCGAGGGTCCCATTTACTGAGGATGTGTCAGATCATGTGGCATCTAATAGTTATCGACCATATTGATCCATAAGTTGTTGGACAATAGAGGTTCTGGTCTTTCTGTCTTTATTTATTCCACTCATAACAAAACAAGCCTGTTTTCTGGACACTCTATGGCAGGGGAGTCAAACCCGTGGCCTGTGGACCATTTGCGGCCCGTGGAACGATATTTTGCGGCCCCCACCTTGATGTGAAAGTTGGATTTATAATAATATTTTATAGATTTGTTATACAGGAGAACTATAGTTCAATCCTATAGCCCTCAAAACCCTGATCCACAGTCTCCTTCTTTTTTCATTTTATATCTGAACGCCCAAATGTCTTCTTTTGTCTCACAGAGTTATTTTAATGATTCATGAGAAAAACACTGCTGTCTGAAGTGGGTCGATTGATTGCTAGTTGAGGCTAATCCTTAGAAAACGTATTAGATTATTTCAACGTTATCATTTGGTAATTAGTAAAGTTCTATTTCAAGAGTTATTAAACAGTGCACTTATACCTCAGCTCAAACATCCAAGGACGATGGGTTTTATCCCATGGATCCTCTTTTACTTTTCTCAAATTAAGTGTTGGGTTGAACTGTTGATGTAATTAAAGTCATGTATTTGGTACTTGAACATGCACTGGAACTGTTGTCCTAATTTATTTCCTCTACTGAGCACTTTATATTCTTTAAATTAATAATGTTACCTGGGTCTTTGTGTTTGGACACTGTATATTACTGCCATATGTTAGATAGCCTCACACAGTGCACCATCAGTACCACTGCCCACAGCAGAGGACAGATGACTGGATGTCATACAGTCATTTAACAGCCTTCGAGTCATAGCAGATGATGGAATAATGAAAATATTTTTTGATTGAAGTCAAAGCTGGTGCATGTGACTTTGAAGACTACAAGCCGTGGTGTAAGTGGAGCCCGGGTGGTGGTGTGATGGCTGAGTGGACTGGAGAATCACCACTTGGCTTAATACCCCATTTGATCACTGGTTTGAGTCCCAAATGGAGCATTTGCTGCACGGTTAGCACCTGTCCTCTGTCTTTATTTGAAAACGATGTTCATTCACACCTTCAATTCAAAAACAGACAAGGCCTGGTGTGTCTCAATGAGATACTTGGAGTGGAATATTGTTGTGGCTACACTGTGATATACAGTAATGTAGGTTCTGTTTTTTAAGACATCAGTCATCTGCACTCTGCAGACATCCTTTATGTGCAACAAAGCAGTTTGGTCTTTGTCTCACATAAAGGTCAGCTTGGAGTAAAACAACACGGTGCCTCTGGTTCTTAAAGTTTTTCGATCTTTGGAATAGGAATTGGAATCCCTGGTGTAGATATTTTCTTTGTCCAGTTAGTTTGATATTGACTCTATATGTAGTGTTTTCTTTTCTGCAAAAAGTGACTTCATTTACAAAGTATAGTAACTACAATCTTAAGAAACTACTTTTTTTTTTTTGACCACAAAGGCTAAATTGTATATTTTTCAAATGAAACATCAGTGTAACTCTAAATTATTATAACAAAAGTAAAAAACACTTTTAGGATCTGTGATCTGTGAACACCATTAATTAACACTTCTTGAATCAGTATAAACTAAATAATCTTTTTGCACCATCAACACCAACAGATTTATTTACCCAGGTCACAGCAGCTGTCCTGCACTAAGCCTCAAGTTGGGATGTGAACCTTGAGTTTATTTTTTAGTAAAATAAACCTTTCAACCGTGTGGGAAAATGTTAATTAACACGGCACGTCGAGTATTAAAGTAGTTAAAAAATAAATAAAAAGGCTAATAGCGTTAAGATGGAGACTGAGTTCATCAATTACCAAAATGATAAGGTTCCGTACAAGTGACCTGTGCTTTCAGTTCTGGCCATAGAAGTACAACGATGTAAAAACATAAAGTAGTCTTATCCAACAAACTCAAATTATTGTCTAGTTCAACAAACTCCTGCATAGTCAGTCTTTGTGTGTTTTTTAAAGTCTTCCATGTTTAAAATGTGTTGCATACAGGTCTACGAGTATAGCGACAACCCAAGACAGTTGGCTCCTCTGTCTAGAAAATATGAGTCCTTTCTATCCAACAGGTTATATTCCATTGTGTCCACTTTTATATCTGAAAGAACAGACAGCCATGTCTTTGCTGTAGCCGTAAATCTTGTGTTTGTTGAGCGGGGGGAGAGAAATTTAGTTTTGGCAGTACAACAAATCCATACTTTGTGATTTTCTTCATCCAAAAACGGCACATAGCTCATATACCTCTGTGGCTCAGCACAAAGCCTGTTTCAAACCAATTGAATTTGCTCCCTGTGCTGATTTTCCTCCCTCATTCAAATACTCCCACCGGTGCTTGCAGTGCAGTTCAATGCGCAAATCTTCACTTGTAGAGGATGCAACCTTTGTTGCTCTCTTATATCAACAGGTACATGTTCCTGCAAGGCTGAGGATTTCAAGAAAACCATTAGTATAATATGTATGTCCCCTCCACTCCCCCCGTATGTTCAGGGGCAGCGGACTACATTACGGTCCAGTTTGAACTTCAAATGTCATCGAACAACAAATTACACCCTGAATTGCAATTTACCTCAGTTAATTTCCTTAATTATTTTTCAGTGGAACGCCAAGAAGACTTCCTTCAATTGGTTACACTTTTAATGCAACATATCATGGTTCATTATCTGGTCTTATACGTTATCAGCAGGTTTAATGAGGAATGCGTTTTCTTTATAGTATATGTGATAGGTCTAAACCAGTCACCCCAAATGTTTTTTTTTCGCCACGGACCGGGTAAATGTCTCGTACTATTTTCACGGACCAGTCCATAAGTTGTGGCAGATAAATACCCCTTATAAAAAGTAAATTTCCAGTGTTCTGAAATATTTTCCTACCTATCCTATTAACTGTGTATGCACAAAAACAAAAGTTTCCCAAGTGCACACATACTATAATTTTCTGCTACCAGACTGGTATACATGATTGGAATCCTATATCAATGACTCCACACATTTTGAGTTTATTGTTGTTGTCTTCACTGAAAAAAAATATTTTTAATCAAATATAGTTGCATTATCGATGATGGAATACTAGCCATTCTATTGCTAAGTTATTTTGGAGATATGGGAATGGATCAAATGTAAGTAATAGCCAGATGTGGCCAAACGAAAAATTATTTCTCTGCGGCCCTGCACCAATTACCTATGGACCGGTATCGGTCCCTAGCCCGGTGGTTGGGGATCACTGGTCTAAAAGAAACTTCCTTAGTTTCCCTGTAGACAGAAATAAGGTGATGTAGAAGCCGTTTAGCAGTTTATTTTGGACTTCTTAACCTCAACTTCTTTTTTTCCCATTTCATATGTAGAACCTATTTCTAACAAATACACATACCTTTATACAACTTTTCTTTTTCCTCCATTTGTATGGCAGAGAAACTCCTACAATAAACTTCTCAAATGGTAATGAATGCCTGCCATTCCTTGTATGCAGGAGTATCTGTACTGCATGTCATGTGTGCATTTAAAAAAACAGTTTAATTGTTACTAAAATTGGAATCGGTACCTGTCTGGTATTGTCCACATTTGTCTCATTGTCTCATATGTTTAAAGGTAATACTGAACTTAAAAAAAAAAAAAAAAAAAAAAAGATTTTTTCTTTG
>JAFBJS010007934.1:33147-62052 GCA_016785265.1 Paraplagusia blochii | reverse complement strand
TGCAGCCTGCAGTTAAATCGCAGCCTGAAATTTTTTTAAATAAAATTAACTCACATTTATTCATATTCATATTTTTTTAATTAGTTACATAAATAGAGTTAACTATTTTTAATTAGTATAGTATTTTGTGATGGAAATATTGTATATTAAAAAAAAAAAAAACAAAAAAACAACCCCAGGGCCATTTTTGGTCCATTGATGCCCTTTCAGTCCTTTTTCTATTTTTAAACATTTTTGAAAAAAATCTCCAGTGAACCACTTGGGGTGTGATAAAGAGCTGCATGCGGCTCTGGTTCTGCTGATCCCTGGTCTAGGCAATCACATGGTGAATTGGGCCACTGCTTGCATCCAAAAATTCTTATTATGCCATGAAAAGCTAGTTTTGCATAAATTCCCTCACACAAAAAGAATGGACAAGATTTTTTGCTAAAAAACATTATATTAACTTACCTTTTATTTAACTTTTTTATGAACTTAAGTTAAAGTCGTTTGGAGACATCGGAGCGAGATGAAAGACTAATAGGGATTACTTTATTCTACCGTTATTCATGTTGGATTTAAGAAATTAAAAACTTTCTAAACAACCCCATCACTGGCCAGCGTTTTCCTCAATGACTTACAAAACACTGAGAACAAAACACTTTTAAAGGTTTATGGATAATCGGACATGTCACGCAAAGTCCTATATGTACAACAGGCATAATTTAAGCGGTGACAAAATACAAGAGGAAATCCTAGCACTGAATGTTTCATCTTCATCACATAACATACCTCATACATTCACTTACATATTATATATAATTTGATTTGAGCAAGCCCAAAAATATATTTTCACAGTTTGATAACAGGTGTTTAAATTTAGGAAAACTCAGGGAACTCACCTTTTATAATGATTCTTAAAAACAAGAATGGTCTCAACACACACACACACACAAAGGCAGATGAACTGCTACTCACACTGTTGGGATTTTCCTCTGTGCCCTTCCTTTTGGCATTGGAGTCAAAGAGGACATTTCGACCACGCCGTTCACAGTCCTGATAAACTACAAGCCTGATTTGACTGGGCTCCAGCTGGGGTAGGGGCCAACTACACGGAGAAGGAAAAAAAAAATATATGTATAAACATATTTATAGACAGTGTATATATAGAGCGAGATAGATAGATAGCTAATAAATAAATAACGTTATTTCTCAATATAATTCTCTGCACACATTTGGTTGGTTCTATCACTTGTACCTCTGTGTGAATGACCAGCGCTCTTACAGTAAGCAGCGCCACTGACACCCTGGTGAAAAACTACAGTACCTGTGCAGGTGGTGCATCCCCACAGCGGTACATTGATACCATTTCTCTAAGCTGTGCCTAAAACGAGCCCATGAATCAAAGTCTGGACAACAGGCAAACACACTGGCATGCTGAGCCCACAGGTGCAATTCCAGAGGAGGCGCCACTGTACATAATCTGTGTCTTTGTAACTTTCCAATAACAATCGAGTTTGTTACGGTATAGACATCCAACACAGAAAATACTACATGGTAGATTCCAAATACTCAGATATGAATATTCAAATATTAATAGCATAGTATACAGTGTGTAGTAATTCCACTCTTTAATAGGCATTTTGTTGCTCTTAAAACTACAGAGAGGCACTGATATAGCAGAGCTAAGTGAAGCCCCCAAAAACCAATGTGGAATCCTATTCAATGTCTACATGTTATCTACAGTCATAGAACAGCCACAGGTTTAGTTTGAAGCAGTTATGTCCCTTAGCATCACATAGAAATGTTATGTTAATTAATGATGATTCCAAATTACCACTGATAAAAACTATTAAAAGAAACCAAGATATGATTTAGGTTTATCATTTTTTATCCATCTAAATTCCTCATAATAGGAGGGTTCTTTACTGGCAGCCACAGTAAAACACCAAAATAACCTAATAAACAGCATTTATTTTAACCCTCAGTCACATGGCACATTGAAAATTGCAAATATATCCCTCCATGTCTGTAACCGCTGGCAGAAGCAGACATCTACAGCAATCGGGCGGTCACAAACTGCTTCTGGAGTAATGCTCCCATGTTTGATTTAGTGGGAGATGACAGAGGACTGGACCCTCGTAGACTATCGCGGATTTCTGTCTGCTCTGACAAATGGATGTATTTGGCAGATGGACACATGCAGCGGGTAAAAATAACCTTTGAACAGAGAGCGGGGAGTGTTTCATAACACACGCACATTTAAATGGGTTTGTGGGAATAGGTAGAAGTAGGAGGAGATCATAATTTGACAAACAATTTTAATTCAACAAAATAGAAAAAGAAAATAGATGTTAATTTATCCCATAAAAATACCTTTAAAACTATTTAAAGCATGGAGGAATCAAGCACTGGAAACTTATCACTCTTCCTGCTACAAAATTTCAATATGTACAGAGACTAACTTCAGATGGTTTTTTTTTTTCTCTAAATCGTACAGATGATGTTTCACTTCATGCCTACCGCAGATGTGATGGCAGTGGATTTGTTACTACAGCCTGTTTCTCACAGTTGCTGAACAAAGTGTGATCATTGAAGTTGATGGTGATCATTGTCTGGTTTTAGAATTAATGGGGAATACAAGAAGGGTCATTACTACTATACATTAGGTGTTCTGCAGGACAGAGTTACATTCCATACATGCAAATATAAACACATGCCCTTATCCCAGCTGCAGCTCGCAAAATGCAAGCCGACCTCCACCCTAAATACTTTCAGGATGCCAACCAGAATGGGCTAAACCTAAGCCTAACTTGTATACCGTTTTTGGAGCTATAAAAGCTATTTAATCTTGTCTAGTCATCAGTGCTTTTTTTAATGTGGTCATCAGATAATCCTGACTGAACAATTGTCATTGTGTCGCGTACTTTTTGCACAGCTCTATTTAGAAAAGAACCGATAACTGATATTGTGTTGTTTATAGATCAAACCTCAGAGAGTTTGTGTGAATTCTGAAGAAGCACACTGGTTCTCTTGTATTAAAAGAACCATGTATAATGTAAAACCAATGTAAAAGAGAAAGAGAGACAATTGGTCGAAAAGAGTAGAACCAGGACTATAAGGAATGTAGAATTTTTCCAAAATGTCATAATTTATCCAAAAAAAAAACTAAATGTGTGCCAAAAGCAGCCAGAACACATTACAAAACCGAAAGGTCAGGATAGTAAAATAAAAATCACTAAGAAATACCACAAAGAAAGCAAAAAGAAACCCATATTGACGCAGTGACAATGAAGCAAAGGTTGCAGAAAACAACCACAAACAGACAACAGACAAGAATCTCAAAGAGTGAGAGCGAAGGAGGAAGTGTCCCATCAGTGAGCTTGTGACAGTCACAGCCTTGACAGAGGAGAGAGGGGAGTCATTCATAAAAGCAGCACATGACTGCATGGCTGTTACATACTTGTACTGCATTGACCTCAACTCTCTGAATTAACTGAAAATGAATTTAAATTCATGTACACTTCTTTGACCTTATCAAATCAAAAGAAAAAAATGTCAGCAGTGACTTTGTTCCTATTTATGAACTACAAAACTGACAGACGATAGCAACAGCTGTTCACTTAGCAATGTTTTTCCCCTTAAATCAAATTAAAAATATATATTTAGTAGAAAATCTGTCATAATTAACAATTATGAAAAACAAACTTAATTAATTCAGCACCAAATCAAACACCGAAATAGTCATGCACATTTGGAAATAACTACTCAATGCAAACATTTAAACCTAAAATGAGAAGTTAAAAGAAAGGCTCTTAAGATAATAATAATAATAATAATAATAATAATAATTAAATCAATTCTGTGGAGGTTGTTATGATGTTTGTCAGGCTGGTAAGATCATTTCCTACCTGGGCATCGTTGCGAGTCTGCCAGTCTTTCCCCAGCTCACACCCTCTCTTTCTCTCTCTCTTTCTACCACTCTCCTCACTCAGCCAAAGCAGGGTCTAAGAATAGCAGTGAACTAAATTCACACAATAACATGGGACTGTCAGGTGATCACAGGAGCCCTGTGTGGCGGACAGTACTGAGGCAACAACAGCAGCAACTTGGACTGCTGACTGTGATGAGAGAGTGACAGAGGGGATTTGTCTGTGAGATTGTTTATTTGTCGCTCTGTGTGAGTGTGTGTGTGTGTGTGTGTGTGTGTGTGTGTCTCTTGTAGTCCCGCTTCACATCACTGGTCTATACTTTGTTTTTCTGGGCTAAAAATATCAGCTGATGACAGAAAAAAAAGCAGAAGAAATGTTTATTTTAAGGCTTTGAAATACCATAATCTAACAGGGAGGAATGCAGTGATTGGGTAAAAAAAACAATGGTAGATTTAATAAAGAGAACGTTAAGGTCACAAAAATGTCAAAAATTTCCTGTTCAGTGGAAAGTATAATGCAAATGAACGTCTAAACATGTGTAGGTAAGAACTTTCAGAGGCGGTGAGTGTTACATAAATATCCCCTCAGTCCACACACTGTGACGTTCCTTACTCTGTGGGCTACACTGATTGGTTGGTGGGCAGGTGAGTTCCAAAAGCTAATCCCTCACGGCTGTGAGACGGTTTTACAACGGACCTGTTTCTGTCACAAACACCTGATATTCACCATACAACGGCAAAACCAACCAGTACCATAGTAATTTGTTATCTGGTTAAGCATTCAGCTTTGGTTTATACAACAATTCAGAACTATCCAGTCTTCTGCTTTACAATACAATTTTAGCCATTTTTTTAGATAATCAATCATTTAGATCAGTGTTCCCAAACCTTTTTGTGCCATGGACTGGTTAAATGCCTCGTACTATTTTCACGGATCGGTTGTTAAGTTGTGTCAGATAAATACCCCTTAAAAATGTAATTTCCAGTGTTGTGATATATTTTCCTACCTATAAAATCCTCCTACCCGAAGATTCTCAAGTGCACACAGCCTATAACTTTCTTCTACCAGACCGGCCTGGTACTGGTCCGTGGCCAGTACCAGGGCAGCACACACACACACATATGCATACACAGGTGAGATACTTTGTCAAGAGCTTTCTTTGCTGACAGTTAGATGGCATTTTATTCCTGACATAAAATATATATTTAACTATATTTAAACCCAATTTTAATCAACAGTTATGTGATTTTTCAAGATTGATAAGGACTGCTCCCTGCTTATGAAGACCAATCTTTTACTTTTTTTACTTTTTCTATCCACCATGACAAAAATTCCAAAACCTGAATAGTTATTTATCCATTGAGGTTTTTTTCAGACAAGTGGGTGAAACCTTTTCTGTCTTAATCCCCTTGTTCTGTTTTGTGTAAGTTGGTGCTACTTTAATGAGCCAAAGTCGATTAACAAAAGAAGCATCTAATAGAGCATCTATACAAAATAGAGAATGTCAAATGCTCTGTTATTGCTGGTTTACAACTACATTTGTATGAGAGAAGTATGCACAAATAACAATTAGGGAAACTCATTTTGTAGACCATTGCAACAAGACAAAACACTGAAAATTAAATGCTTCTATTCTTTACATTTATAATTTTACATTGACAAAGAATATATATAATATATATATTTTTGCAAATGGCGCACTCATTACACTTTTTGCGACATTGGCTTCTAGTATAGGGAACATTATATGATGGGAAATTAACACCAAATAGGGAAGACTATCCAAGAATAGTCAATAGGCCAATTGCCAGTTTCTGAAAGGGGAAACATAATACAACATATATTTTTACATGACCTTACAACAGACCTTTTTTTTACATGAAAAGAGTCATACACATCTTTTAACTAAACAAATATAATATGACTAACCGTAAACAATGACTCTAGTCCACACTGCTTGAAAGCACCTGACTACCTGCATAACTGCTAAATCTGCTGCTGGCTGTTGCGTTAAGGACTTCTGAATTCCAACTCTCACATGATGCTGACTGAGTCAGGATGAGACACTCCTACCCTCATGGCCGTGACAGACTTGCAAAGGGACAGAATCAGTGAAACATTTCAAGATAACTAAGACTGTAAAGAAGAAATATACTAAACTGTATGACAAATAAAAATGTTACACTAAATATTAAAACATAATTTCATATGTATTCAGTATAGAGTCACACAATTCCGAAACATTCTCATTCCACTGGGCACGGTCATGTCATTCAACAACTATGTGTAAACTACGGGTTTGCCATACACTGTCATGGCTTAGAATGGGAGTGATGAAGGCACAAGCACATGATTGTGTCACCAAAGAAAAAAAAAATAACACAACACAACACATGAGCAAATCATCAGGATAATGGAAAGGTGGTGAAGGCTAAAGTATGTAGACATGTTGGTTGACTTAAGGTCATCAAAGATTTTTGAATGATAATCGCAATCTTTCTTTTCGTCATTAATGTAAATTTAGTTTTTTGGTTGTAACATTTCAGAGCTGGCACATTTAGTTTGTTGAAAAAAGAAACATTACTTGCTACCAGAATGACATTTATAAAAGTATACAATTGAACATTTAATTACTAAATAATTTTGAGGATAAGATTTAGAGTTAAGGAAACACACAATGAGGATAAGTGACTAAAATTTCAATGTCATATTGTCACTCACAATAAAGATATTCTGTGTGTGTGTGTGTGTACAGGAAAGGGTTGTAACTTTTGTGTAAAAATATATATTTACTATGACCCTGCAGTTCTCAGAAGCTAGAGTGCAGCCACTTAAAATAGTTCTGATAGGAACCCGATGACAGCCACCATCTTCACGGAACGCTGGCAGGCCTGCAGCATGTTAGCGAGGACACCTACTAACACACACACACACACACACTACTAACACACACACTCGCGCGCACGCACACACGTGTGTTTGCAATGCCAAAAAAAACTGACAGATGAGGCCACAAAGAATAAAAATAATTAAATACGGTTATTACTTAAAATGCACTTGGACAACTATTGTTACCAAAAAAAAAAATGGCATGGAGTGGAACAGAGCAGACACAGGGCACTCCCTTCTTATCAACACGTAGATGTATTCCCGTGACTGAGAACACAACCATGTGATCATCCCACAGACCTGTCAGCTAAGATTGATGAAAGCCTCACATGACACACGGAGTTATGAAAGTATGTAGTACACCAATCAGAAACACGAGATGCGGCTTCTCCAGCAGAGGTCCAGGAAACTAAAAATATATACAGAGTAAAGGGTTTTATTCAGCAACACATAATGTGCATTGTGAAGAGATTCTCTGAAGGATTCCAAATTCCAATTTTCGCTGCAGTTAAAATAACTTTTAGACAAAACTATCCTTTTCCAAAGAACATTATTTGGCTTTGAGATTGTTTAAGAATAAAGCATGCTCTCGTGCACAAACCCACAAAGTTGTGTGGAATAAGCAAAGAGGGAGTTTCCTCAGCACGCAGCATGGATCAATCTGAACAATCAGTGTGGGTGAAGAGTACAAGGCTACTGGCTGCTGATCAGCCCTCCCACTGCTGTGGGATGAGCCCGGGGCTCTCAGTGTAATGTACAGTATGCTGTCCTTGGTCTGGCGCTTCTGCCAAGAAACTGGAGAGGCTTTTTAGGGTTTTCCTCCTTGGGTCAGCCAACCTACTGCCCTCTTTGATATTCTGGAGACCAGTTGGACTTAGCAAAGCCTGAAGCATTATAGAGGGTTATCAGTTTCAAAACAACAACTTATGTATAGTTACAACAACCTCATGAAAAACGATTTGTGTCAGTCCATAAAGAGTAAAAGAAAAGTTTTTCCTAAAGCTTACTAACCAGTTATTTTAAAAAACAGTTATAGCCATCTTCTAGAATAAGGGTGTCAAACTCAATTCAAAAACTGGCAGGAAGTCACAGGCCAAACTCAATATACAGTACATTGAGCAATAAACACTATAAACATATACATGTTTTCCCTTCTCTCAGGATATGAAATCAATTTTGTTTTTTTATGGTGATAAACTAAATCTAGAACAGCCAAAGCTCATTAGTATCAACACGAAATAAATTATAATATAAAAGATAAATAAAGTTTAATAAAAGTCTAATAAATATAATAAAATTGTATTATTCTAATAAAAAATTCATACAGCATTGGTATTTGTTTCATATTTGGTCTCAAAATATATGTGCTACAACAAAGAGCATGCATTTTCAGTATAACAAATCCTGAGAGTATATACTGGTGGGCCAACTATAGTATGCATTTGATTTTATCTTAAAAATAATAACATTGAAGGCCGGATTTGGCCCCTGGGCCAGAGTTTGAAACCTGTCTTCTAGAAAAATGTGGAAACTAGAGTAGGTAAGGGGGTCATTACATACACACATACATACACACATACACATACACACATACATACACACATACATACACATCGTGTAACAAAAGGTGCTGTATTAACATTTGTGGGCCCTGCACTAGTATTCATAAAGAACATATTTTTTCATATTGATTTCTGAGCCCTTGCTGAAAAAAAAAAAAATATATATATATATATATATAATATATTTAGGTGGTTTAACCAACATTTTCATGGTTAGACTATTCCACAATTACTCCATACCTACAAACATTTTCATGAGCAGTGGGTCATCTATGTAGACCCACACTATTAAGCTAATGCTAAATAAGTTTTATAGCATCTTCCCACTACTGGCACTGTGTGTCTTCACAGTTTCGCACAATGATTAATGGGGAATGCATGCCAAAGGTATAAAATGCACAGCTCAACACTAGTTAGAGTTTATAGAAACATCTGCTGCTTTCCTGTTGGTGTGAATGCTGCAGTCAGCCACACACAGACACACACGC
This sequence comes from Paraplagusia blochii, assembly GCA_016785265.1. NCBI lineage: Eukaryota > Metazoa > Chordata > Actinopteri > Pleuronectiformes > Cynoglossidae > Paraplagusia > Paraplagusia blochii. Next base: position 53,202 of record JAFBJS010007934.1, on the reverse strand, counting down.
ATCATTGGTGAACTTATATCAATTGGTGCAAGGCACATTTAACCCAAGTTGAGCCCAAAAGCAGGGGTGCCCACATATTTTTTGTCTCGTGAGCTACTTTACAAATGACCAGGCTGTTGTGATCTACCCATATCGAAAACTCTAAATCAAGGGCTTCAAACTTGGGGCCTGCGGGCCATTTGCGGTCCATGGAATGATACTTTGTGGACCCCACCTTGATATGAAAGTTAAATGTTGGTGCGGCCCACAAGATTTATAAAGGGGTTTCACTGCAAGTCAACAATGCAAGAAATGGTCATGTTGGATGCACACAATGGTAAAGTGGACTCTCCTCTATTGAACTATTCACTTTCTTCAGTGATCTAGACATCAGACCATCTTGTAAATGTCTTTTGACAGATTGATATACTGTACTGTACTACAGTATAACACTCTGTTCTCCACCAATAAATCTATGGTAGGATTTTTTTTATATATTTTAAAGATTTTTTCTCCACATTTTTTTTTTTGGTAAATCTTAAGTTCTCATAACCCTGACCCAGACTTCTTCAGGTTAATTTCCTGCCGATTTGTTTTTGGTGTTATTTACACAGAATTTATGGAAAACTTTGAAAAAAAAAAACTCATTTTTTAAATTTTACATTAGACATTGATAGCCTATGTGGTCCTTTGTTGAAATGAGTGGGGACACTTGGCCCTTAACTTATTTGAGTTTGAGACCCCTGCGCTAAATATACTCACCTATATAAACCGGATATCTTACTCTTTACATTAACATATGTTGTACTGACCCAATTATTATTCTCACTTTTAGCCCAGTGATTAGCCTCTTAAAATAGAATGGCGTCTCTATTTTCTTTTTTTCTCACAGAAACCTACATGCACATACAGGTCACAGGCCTGTGGGAACATTTTTTTTTACATTTATAAACTAAATGAGGTGTTTACAATTCTACTAGCCATAACCTTAACCCACAACATAATCTTGGAACATTTATTTATGTGAATCATCAGTTGGGATACAACCAGTGGTTTTGAACTCATATCTCAGTTGTGATTCAATAAAACTTTATATCGTTGAAGATGCGTAAATTATATAAACAACGACAAACGATCCAAGAAACGCACATTGTTATTATATTTGTTGATTCACACTTACGCATTGTTAATGCAAAGACAATTCAAGCAACCGACATGCACCAGGCTATTCAGCCACAAATCTCGCTTGACTCACACTAAACACTCTGTCCGTAGTCTGGATTCTAGTGGAGTGTATCAGTCATCCGCGACTGAGCCCATGTGCGACAACCATGATCACACAATCTATCCGGTCCGCTCTACCCTCAAAATGCATGTACAGTTCAGCTGGCAGCGAAACCACTTGCACTTTGTGCTTAAGTTAACGATAACAAACGAGACAACACAGCGTGGCTTTTCAGTGCAGTCACGCCTGTCACCGCGAAGGCACCATGGTCTGATTTGAACCACGGAGACACAAAAGGAGAACACGGACTGGAGACAAAGGAGAAGCTTCTGTAACTTCTTAAACGACGGAAATGTTTTAAAGGTTACTTAAACAAGTAATTACACAAAACGGGACGTTTCATATTTACCCAGACGTTTTTTGAATTTTATTTCTACACGCGTAGCAGCTTTTCTGAAAACATAGAGTTCAACGTCTGAAGCCAACGAGGTAAACCAGTCCCACGAAGAGACGTCGTGTTGCCGCAGCAGTCCCGCTAATGTCTACTAGCAGTTAGCATCGCAGCTAACGTCACCAACAGGCACTAACGCGTCTTCCCGAACCTCCGAGTAAAAACACTACAGTTTGGAGCAAACTCGTGACCAGGTGCTCGGTCAGTACAACGAAGCATCACTTTTTTGCCTGACACACTTTGGCAAACGTCATAAAGATAACACACGTACACGTACTCAAGGAAAGAGTACAGAGTACAGCTTTTACCTGAAAGCTGGCTCATCTTTGCTACATCTCGGAGGCGGCGAAGAAAGGGCATTTCTTTTGTTGAAAAGTTTCTGGAAGAGAGTCGGAGGCATTTTGTACCAACATGAAATCGGTACAGAAAGTCTCGTTGTCTTTTCACAGGCGAGGGAGAATCTTGTTCCTTGTAACTGTCTCCATGGATGTCAGAGTCATATGACAGGCATTAGTCACAGGAGCTGCTTGGTAACTCGCTGAATTTTTCTGATTGGCTGGGCCGACGACGCTGTGGCAGCAAAATATGGGATTGGTCGGTATTTATGGCCCAGGTACCACGTGGTCGGTAGATTCACAGTGTTGATGTTTGTCGGGAACTGCGACGGCATGAAATTTATTCACAGAAAAGTCACGTAGGCGCAGATAATTCACGTGACCCCCTAGAATATTGGTGTCCAAAAATAAAAAAATGAAACCTCGCGGGTAGAACTTAACATTATTTATATATATTCATTAATAATTATTACATTTATAAATAATTATAATAGACGACCACTGTGCTTGTTTTCAATTATCTCGAGAAATGTAAATATTGCGCAAACATGAAATCATTAAACAAGAGAACAGCCGTTGCCTAATATTCATCAAAAATGAATAGGAAAAAATATATATATTGACAAGTATATACATATATATCCAGTGCTAATTTATGTGTTCCTCTCTATATACAGTATGTATCTTTGAAGTATCCTTCGAATAGAGTCAATCAATCTAAAAATAAAGTTTAAAATATGACCATGCTATGTATAGTGAGTAACATTTTTATTTAACTTACAATGCAGCATACATAACAAACCCACATTTATAACTGATTTGCTTACAATAAAGAATAGACCAGGAAACACATACCTTTCTCGAACACTGTCCGGAGAGAACAAGCCTTTCACATAATGTTCATGCCTGACATCTAGTGGTCACGTTACATACACGCAAACGCCTACACAAGCTATCAAACACAAGTTTTCTCTTTTTAACCCAGATGAATTATTGTATTACTGTAAACCAGTAGTAATCTTTTGCTAAACATTTTACACATAAAAATTAGATGATGTTATGTGATTATATAGATAGCCTCGTTGTTTCTGTAACTGCGTCGGGGAAAAACGTCAGACTTCTGAGTTTGATGCAACGATCTATCGAATTTTGCAAGAACAGATCCCTTTCAGCGTCACTGGGAAAATCAAAGAACTTGGCCTGCTTTGGGTCATTTAGGTTCTTCTCAGCCTTTTCCATCTTCACCCCCATTTCTTTATTCTTAATGCAATTGTATTTTGTACTTTGTGCTTTAGCTGTTTCTTCAGACCTTTGGGTTTGTTCATATGTTTGGACTGACTCACAAAGTTTATCACTTTCAGCCACAGGGGATTTGAACGTTACTTTTTTCTTGATGCAAAAAGACATTTTCCTGCTAAGCTGAGGGAGAGAAAAAAAACATCCCATGAATCCATCATCAAACCCTCATGTATGATATACTTTAACATGCACAACATTCTTACTTTGAATCGTCGGTTCAGCTGAGGCCCATTGGTCTTTTTAGAATGTCTTTGTTTTTCAGCCTCTCCTTCAAGCTCCCTGAGGTAGAAAAAAAAACTGAATTAACACCACTTTCATACAGATATTCAGTGTCTTCAAATAGCTGTTGGACCTACCAGTTACTACTTGTATCTTCAGCAAAATTTATGGAGTCATCTGCATGCAAGAATTAAATTCTCATCAGATAAGATTTGGATGTGCAGTGGAAGTACATAATTAAGACTATGAAATACCCCAGGGCTGATGTCAACCTTATACTATATGTTAAAATAAGAAAGTAATAAGACAGAAGAACAGATAAATAACTAATCCTACGGACAGATTTCAAAGAACTGCAGCTTATATGAAAAAACTTGATTTTTGAGTGAAATTTTTTACATGTACCACTGATGGCTGAAATGTTTGGTGGATGACACAAGTAGATGTTCTTAGCGTAGGTTGTATCAATCAAAGTGGAGTTTTTTCTTTTAAGAGTTAGATCCAGTGGAAGAAATTGAGTATTCGAACCCCAACTGTCGTCTATGAAGGGAAAGTACAGAATACAGAATGCATGGCTGAATAAATGAATTAATATGCAATAAGATTTCTTCCTTGGATATGCATTGTCAAAACATACACGCACCACTGTCGTTTCTCCTGAAGATCTCTGGTGACGGTAGGCTGCTTGAAGACACAGCTTCCCAATAGCAAGGTTCATCTTCCTCCGTGTCGGATTCGAATGTTGAAGAATCCAGGCTTTCTGACAATTCTTCCAAGGCAGCGTTGTATTTAATACTTTGTTGTTCCATGGATGGTTGTTCATAACAACTAACTGCATTTGTTTCGCCTGCTGTGTTTTCAGTGGCAGTTCTGATTGTTTGATGTCCAATGGTACACATTTGAACGCCGGTTTTGGGCTGGATAGCCTTCTTCTGATTCGGAGTGTATATGGGAAAGGATTGACAGATGAAAAAAACACACATGCGAATAAATGCATAAATACAATTACTGCACATGAGCCTTGATAACTTGCTTTCTTTCGAGAGAGGAAAGCCAACTCCTTGTCATTGATACACACTGCTTCACACAACGAAACATCTACTTTTAGCCCAACACAGAAGCGAACAGGGGGCAGCGTTGATGTCCCGGGGAGGAGTGTGTGGGTACGATAACATGCTGTGTAGTGTAGGTCAATGATAACTTTGCAGCTGGTGGATTTGAACCTGGAATCCACAGGACTCAAGTCTTTGCAAGGTGTTCTTTTTTTGCCTTAATCTTTAAATAAGGCGATTAGAGGGACAACACGGATATGAAGGTTTGAAGGAAATGCTAGTGAAGCTAGATTAACATTGTTTGGACATATTCAGAGGAGGGACAGTGGTTATATTGGTAGAATAATGCTGGAGATGGAATTTCCAGGTGGGAGACAAAGTGGAAGACCAAAAAGATGATGTATAGATGGATGAAGTGACATGTAGGTGGTTGGAGTTAGAACAGTGGATACAAGGATAGGATAAAATGGAAAACACTGATTTACTGTGGCAACCCCTTAAAAAAATGGACAAGTCTCTAGAAAACAGCTGTGCAGCAAATTTCCCATTTTATTAACAGCTGACAGATAAATATAAGGCTGTACTTTTAGTTCCACTACTGTACAATTCCGACAGAGCTGGAGTGTGGTTCTAACACAAAGCCTTTAATTCAAAGTCCAGTCTTTAAACTACAAAGCAACGGGCTGCAATATTCTGTCAAACTTACGTTCCATTATTGTAGATGTTGTCTCTGTTATTTACAATACATTTTTGGTAATGATAAAAATATATTTGATTGTGGTTTAAGGACATTTACTGTCTACCATAACTTCCTATTGTTGTTCAAAACATCAGTCAAAGAAAGTTGGTTCATTTTTATAAAATCTGCATACTTGGGATGGACATGTATGAGTCATTTTAACTAACGTTGTATGTATATGTTTGGCTAACTTTTTTTAATGTTATCAAGCACACTGTGTGCTTGACACATTTATTTTATTTTAATTACGACCAAAAATTGTGTCCATCCAAAGAGTTAACTTTAATTGTCAACTAACTGGATTGTCGTAATAATAATTTAAAAATACTCCAAAAGCAAAGTTGTTACAGAGGGGAAAATATAACGTTTAGAAACACGAGCACACTCACCAACTGTGCACTGGCTGGTTGAAAACACTTGTCCGCCAGTTCTTCTTCGCACAATGCTTCATAGCACATTTTGGGCCGACAATTCAACCCTTAAAGTGTCAAAAACTGGGTTCAGTAACTTTTGTTCGACCAGATTTCAAAAACATGTTCATTGTTCTTTACCTTTTTTCCCTTCTAGTGCTGGTTTAACGGGTGTATCTGCTTTCTTCCGTCGAGAACTGTATACTCCCCGCTTCATTTTCGACAGTTTCGTTTAATCCGTCTTTAAAAAACCTTTATCAGTACACGACATCCACCTGTCGCAGGTTCGTTAGCTGTGGACATTAGGGGGTTCGGCCTGCTGACATCAGTTCATGACATACCAAAAAAGACCGATTAAAGGGCACAGCTAAAGTGGCCCACAATTGTTCATTTTAAATTAATTTAATGTGTGTCAGAAATAACTAGCAGTATGACTAGCAAATAGTCCACAGTAGGGGGTTTGGAGTTTTACGTAATCACCAATCCGTCCGTCCATGACTGCCATCTAGTGGTAATGACATCCACCTGTCGCAGGTTCGTTAGCTGTGGACATTAGGGGGTTCGGCCTGCTGACATCAGTTCATGACATACCAAAAAAGACCGATTAAAGGGCACAGCTAAAGTGGCCCACAATTGTTCATTTTAAATTAATTTAATGTGTGTCAGAAATAACTAGCAGTATGACTAGCAAATAGTCCACAGTAGGGGGTTTGGAGTTTTACGTAATCACAAATCCGTCCGTCCATGAGTGCCATCTAGTGGTAATATATAGCATGACATCAAATCTGCACCACGACAACAAGAACGCAAGCACAGGTTTAAAATCATTCCAGATTAGCTTTTATTTTGTGGCCCTCGTCCCATATCCCGCCACACACCCCCCATATTGCTGCACTCAATCATTACAAGGATATGGTGTTGATTCCATTTTTACAACATAGTAAATAAATAGTTGCAATTCATGTCACTACAGAAAAAAAAAGTAATCTCTCCATCAAACAGTTAAATAAATATGCCTACGTCTAGTTGTTCAGTTCAGTTATGTACATCCACATTGTTATCGCTTTGTGACCATTGACCAAAGTCGAATAAAACAAATCCTACAGTATCACTGATGTGTAAACCCCTTGTATGTAATAGATTTGTTCATTTTTTTTTGTTTGTTTTCTAAAAAGGTGCCATGTGTCGTTTTCTGTATGGTTTTAATCAGTGGTATTCATCAGTAGTTTATCATTAGCAATAGAAACTGCAGGCAGTTGTGTACAGTACATCCTGATTTGTAATATTTCCATAAAGATTTGGTTACTTTTAAAAACTCAGATGCTAATATTAACAGCACTGTGAGGCAAACAGCATGCACTGCCCCCAGACCCAGTTGTCCTTCATTATGCCATGTCTTTCTTTACCTGACAGTATTTGTGAAGAAATGTTTGTTTTTTTTAATAAAAAAAAAGAATGTTTGGAATATGCCATCAATGCAGCGCAACATTTCAAGCTATGACCAGTCCCCCATATAAACAAGGAGCATGCATGGTAACTGCAGCTCACCACTGCATCCCGATGACTTAAAAAAAAAGAACAGGTGCGTGAAATCCCAGCAGCTTTGAATTGCATTGTCCTTAATCTTAAGAGAATTATTTTGGTTTAGTTTGTTAAGGGCACAGACCTTTCCTGGTCAACTGGGACACATCTTCTGCATAATTTAGTAAGTAACACACATCTAAACATCAGTTTTGAGCTACTCTACACAACAGCACACTCACATTTGTCAAGTTGGTAGAGTTATCATAATGGAGCAAAGTGAAGCTGGAGGGCAGGAAGAGGGAAAGGACTCTAACAAGGATTCATGAGTTGTTGGTGCTGCTGGGAGCACAGTGTGTAGTATACAGAACGGTGTAGGGCTGCTGAAAAATTGACCATGCCTGAAGGAAAACAAGTCGTATATTACAACAACTATAATACAGCAACTTTTGTATTGATCCGCCTAGTACTTTCGGTGCACTGGTTCCACACCAATATTGTTAACAATTTTCTAATCAGGAATTCACTGGCAACACTGTATACTGATGAAGGCAGATGGTCTACAACTTGTGGCCAGTAAATGAAAATACTGTCAGGCACGAAAACATCAGTCACTTCCAGAAAAAATTCCAATGACATAATTGATCAGTTCTTTGAGTGTTAAAACCTGCAGGAGTTTTCACATTCACCCTGTCAGGAGTTTTGTTTTTGCAGCATAGATTTTATTAACAAAATTAAAATTTAAAAATAAAACTTCAAATTAAATAATCATATTTTCTGTTAATTAATTTACACAATGCAATAAATTTAATTACATTTAATTCCCCTGCTTGATTTGTTATCTTTTAGGCATTTCCAATCTTCACTGGTCAAGGAAGTTTTTTTTTTTCTTTTTTAATTAGACCACTTTGACCAGTCTGGGTCACTGGTAAAAGCACATTTTTTTTGCATCAAAGGTGTTTCAGGGAGATTGGTCTGCACGTTTTCACATTGAGATACCGCTGTAGAGCTGGTCGATTCTCGTCTTGAAGAATTCCTTCAGCTCTGGTCTTTTGGCCTTTAGGGTGGGCGTAAGGAGGCCATTTTCAATGGAGAACATCTGGTTGTGAACGTAGATGTTCTTCACCTAAGGAGTAAACAAAACTGAGTGAGGGACTGAGGTTAAAACCATGCATTATGGGAAAAGGATTCTTCCAAATAAAATCAGATCAAACACATAACTAAAAAATCAAATAATGATTTTAGTTTCAATCCAATCTTCACCTGCTCAAATGAGTGTAGACCACTGGCCTTTCCCAGAGAGACCAAGTCCTCAAGGATGGCCTTCTTCAGCTCCTGTTGACAGAGGAACTTTACTTTTAACATCTTCACTGTCTGTAAATTCTTTAATCTGAGGTTGTGTTGACTGTTATCTACCGTGTTTTTACAAAGATCATCATAGGTCCCAAATATACCCTTCTTCTTGGCCCACTCCGGCATGACTTCAGGGTCTGGAACCACGATACCCACTAGACAAGACTGAGAAATTCAAGGATAGCGAGTGGGTGAGAAAACATATGTATTTTAATTTTACTGACTAAGAGGTGATACATTTTTCTCTCTACCTGCAGACTGTCTCCATGCACATATAGCTGTGCCACTGGTTGACTCCTGATGTATATGTTCTCGATCTTCTCAGGTGAGATATACTCGCCCTGTGCCAACTTGAAGATGTGCTTCTTCCTGTCAATTATCTTCAATGTGCCATTCTGCGCAAAAAAAGTTAAATAAAATCACAGTTAAATAAAATCAGCATCAAAGATCCCCACAACAACAAAGATAACAACTGTTAATGGAGTTTCCTTTCCAGTCACAGCTGTAGTGTAAAGCAAACACACTTACCGGTAACCATTTTCCAATGTCACCGGTGTGGAGCCAGCCTTCTTCGTCCAGAGTCTCAGCCGTCTTCTCTGGGTCTTTGAGGTAGCCCTTGAACACATTTGGTCCCTTCACACAAATCTAGGAAAAAGAAAAAGGGTTCACGAAATAGTAGAATAGAAAATAAAATCCAAAGTGGGGATGGATAAATATTATCAATATATTGCATATATATCAGGATATGTGTCATCTTCTCCTTTAACCTTTCAGCTCCTTTCACCTTCTTCTGCTCTGACACCAACTAAAGAACTAAAGTCAAAATTCCTAAATATGACCCAAATACAGCAAAATCCCAAATAGTGCACAAATTAAATTATTAACATATGCCAAAGTTTAGTCTAATTTCAAAACAATTATTTCAAATTATTTTCTGCACTGTATGATAGGAAATTACAAAGAGAAACGCCATAGAACGGACGATTGTTTGTGAAGTGTGCGTTATTCTGCCCATGTTTTAGAGTTGCTCTAAAATATACAATTTATTTTGCAATAGTTCAAATAGCATTTCTATCTACAGTTTGTTGTTGCTCACCTCTCCTTCTCCCTTCGAGGCGAAATAATTCTTCTCGGCCACATCCACCAATTTGATGAGGTTGCAGGGCAATGGAGCGCCGACATGACCTGTCAGAACAATTACGATAAAATTAGATGAGTTTCCTCCTTTTTTATTTTAATATTTTAACTTAGGAGAATTTATACACTTTATGTCTGAGGTTACCAGTCGCCATGCTAACCGAAGAAGCTAAGTTTAACGGACCGACTAGCCTTAAAACAACGTAAACGCTTATCTCGCGAGTGAACAATAGGGTGTGACTTTTTTTTAATAATTGACTTCACAAAATTTTAAACTTTTTCTAATAATTTACCAGTTGCCATGTTACCTGGAAAAGTTTAACGCAACCAAATATGGAACAACCTGACCCAAAAACCGTCAAACAAGTATCTCGTGAAATACCAAAAGTGGACAGCAGAGGGCAATAAAAGACAAGAGTCAAAATTAACATGTAGGATATGGTTATGTAATGTCTAAAGTGTAGAAATTGCGGTGCGAGAGCAACAAAGAGACAATTTCTGGATCTGAGCACGCAACAGCGTGTCCTTTATTTCACTCGTCAAAACAACAACAACAATACTATGGTGAATTATGACCGCATAATATGTCCATCTCTGTCAGTGTCCACTACAAAAGTCTGTTTACTGCAATCGTCCATCCGCAGTTTCAGAATAAATGCTCACCATTTCACCGAAGTCACATGAGTAAATATGAAGAAGGAGCATTTTGCACTAATTTTATGTTGATGTCGTTAGCACTAGTTGACTGTCACAGCTGATGTAATATAATCAATTAACTTTACTGGAAAAACGTTTTTCTATCTGCCAAACTCTTTCTTTTGTGTTTTAATTGCAGCGTCAAAGTTTTGCTGTCAACAACAACTTTTGCCAACCAGTCTAGCTAAAGTCTTGGATCATAAAAGCGTGAAGATTTTTTTTTTAAACACTGATGTGATAACCTGTCACAAGCCATGCGTGCCGTCTTTGTTGTTGTTGATTAAGTGCAAAGTTTCTCCTTTGTCCAACCCTAACATGCCACTTCTTTTATTGCAACCTGATTAACTGGATGAGCTGTGTTAAAAAACAAAGTTGGGTATTTGATGGCATGATTGTTCCACAGTTACCAAGACTCTGACGTGAGATTCAAACTGTGAGAATGGTGTCACAGCCACAGGTCAGGCAGATCAGAAAATCTAGCGTGGCTCATAATGTGGTTACTGAGCATGTTGATCTGAAATATCAACAGTACAGGAACTGTGATTTCCGTGCCCTCATGACTCACACACATATCTGCTCAACCTTTGCCTCAAGTTGCAATGAAGTAAACATGTTCACTAAACGCTGGCTCACCTGAAGTCCAGTCACCAGGTGTAGTGTAGGTGCATCCGGCTGTGCACTCTGTCTGGCCATACGCCTCGTACACCTGCACACAAAGGAAAAAGATGTTTGCAATGGACAGCATCTGCTCATGACGGATGACCAAACTATCAGTGTAGGCCTCCTGACAATTTGGTCTTTCTAAAGTTTCTCCATGATGCTAAAACAATGGGTCGCAGCCCTGAGGTGGCTCGCAAAAGATTTTTGCGGGTTGTCTTGAATCATTTCCTAGGTCATTTTCCTTTGGTTCAATTATTGTTTTTCGTTGCTTTAAACTTGAGTAAATGTTATTGTTCAGATATCGCAGGGTCAGCAATAAAATTTCCTCATCAATTATCAGTAATAGTCAATGATTTACGAATAATGTCTACTAACTTGGGTTGGGAAGCTTTGTGACTTTACAAATATGCGCCACTGGAAAAAAAAGTTTGGAAAACACCGCGCTAAAGCATGTAGTTTATTTATTTCTCTACTTCAGAGGACACAAAAACCCACTCAGGGTTGTAGTACAAATAGTTACACCATACAGGTGGCAGAAACTGACATTTTCACTGGTAAATGATCCATGTTAAGTTTCTTATTGTACATACATGCAGGTACCAGATGGTGTTTTTTATTTTGATTTGTACTTTATTTACACAATTGCCTGCTTAGAGCAGAAGAAGGCAAAATAAGGCCAAATTGGCTGTATTTGGCCCATTTGGCATTTTTGTCCAACTTGTCCAAATCACACATCTTTTTTTCCATTCAGCTCATCCGTTTTTTAGGCAATGCCACAGCGAGTCAGCAATTTCCATTTCATCCTTTCCCCTCCATGTCCTCCCTAACTGGACTTAAGCTAGGCAACTGGACGTTCTTTTTTTTGGAAAACGTTTCACGTCTCATCCAAGAGGCTTCTTCAGTTCTAACTGTTAGTTGGCAAAGTATAATAATAAAAATAATAATGAACTAATAGGTTCCCAATTTACTTAATTCATCTTAATTAAGAGGCTCAATCATTGACATAGAATGTATGTGTGTGTCCATATGTGGATGTATATGAGACCTGGCATCCCAAAGCTGCTCTGAGAAATCCCAGAACGCTGGGCGAGGTAGGAGCTGCTCCTGTTATGATCATCCTCAAACGTCCTCCAAGGCTGGCCTGTAAGATGAAGAAACAAATCCCTCTTAGAGGTTAATGTTTAATGAAGCTAAAATTTAGTATTGCATGATACACATAATGAAAAATAAACATTTTAATACAATGTTATTATTTACAATATTTTACTTCCCTCGACCCTTGACATCACATTTCAACCCCATTGTAATGGGATTACTTTGCCCCCTGAATAAAACAACTTCTCAGGGTGGAGGTCATCTTCTCCAAAAGTACATTACATCACACCTTTTATTATTCTTGAAAGTGTACTGTACCTGAATCTTACTGAAGAAGATTTTGTCCCAGATGCTGTCACTGCGAATGATCCCCATGCTGACTTCAGCGCCTTTTCTTTTAGCTGCAAAGTTGAGCAGCCACCGCTTCAGAGGAGTGTTGGCTTGGCTGAATATCTGCAGAGGATCGAAATATTTATATAAATACTGCACTATTCAAACGTTCTCCCAAAACCCAAAATTGGATGTTTCTGTGAAGGGGAACCATATTAACCTATGTTCATACAATTTCACATAAAAAAGATCATTACACTAATAAGCCGGGGTCCCTGACGTTGGGTCCATTATTGGGCGGTGTCATGTTGCTCACCTTGTCGTACATGCGATTGAGAAGCCGAGGCACCACAGGGAAAATTGTCGGCCGCAAAGCCTTCATGTCATCCGGGAGGAGCCTAATGTCGCCCTGATAGAAACCTACACGTCCTCCATGACAGTAGACCACAGCCTTTAGAGAAGCACAGCAACAGTACAGCGGCCATTTAATATGAAATGTGTGACCATGGCGCTGGTGATTCAGCAGAAGAAAACAGTCTACAGACTTTGTCATATTTTTCACATTAAATTGATTCTATATATGGCAGCATAATCCCAGACTGACTAATTTCCTTTGAAAAGTTTTTTTTTTTTCCTTTATTGCAATGTGGTTAGTACACACAGTGAACATGTGGCATGGTATTCACAAAGACATCATTTATTACAAGAGATACACAAAAATACAGTACCTACACAAAAAAGAAATGTATTATCTACGGTTTTTTTTTCCCATTTTTGACCAAGTTACATTACTGCTAGCATGATTTTTACACCTATAGTTTAAAGTTCATATCTTTATTCAGAGTTGTCATGAAATGTAGTAGAAGCAGAGAATCTAACTTCGTAAACACGAGTCATTCTGTTTGTCTGCGAGAAAAAAATAAAAGAGATAAATTAGTTGCATAAAAAATTTCAGTATCTTTGTGACTTCATTAATAAGAACCAATCATAGTTGTTCTGGTATTTTAGTATGTGATTAATAAAAGACAATTGCATAACATTTCTATTGATTCATTTTCATCCTCTTATCCGTTGCCAGTTCTCAGGGGCAGCAATCTCTATGGGACTGTGATGCGTTCAGAGCACCTCAGTGGTAACCTGGCAGCAGGCCTGCTTCTTAAACTCTCGGCCACCTCTGCCGACATATACATTTAGGCTAGGTAAACATAATCATTAATGGTGATTATTTACTGTTTGATGCAGAGGAAAGAAGCCACCGGTTACATTACAGCAGTTGTGTCAATCACAGTTTTGTTCACAGCTTTGTGAACCCACTGTGTGTAGAAGTTGTGTGTTACAGATCGACGCAATTATGACCAAAAACAAAAATTAACTGATATTTTTTATCCAAGTGCACGCTGCTCCCTTTCTTTTTCTAAGTCATTGTTCTGTCTGTGTGCATGTAAAAGATGATATCTTATGGTTTCAAGGGGAGTTTGGTCATTTCCTGATTTCCAGTGGAGATAGATAAGATCATGCAGATTAACAAAACTCTAATTTGTATAAACCCTGTCAGTAGTCAATTACTCATCCTGGGTATAAAATATGTTCTCGTTAGAATACATTTCTTGAATGCAGAACTTTTTAATTTTGTAGTTAATGGTAATTCATCTGTAGCGCCCTGTGCAGATGAGAAGGTTGGAGGAGGGAGCGAGGATAATGTGTTAAATGTGACAAGTTTTGAGACTGATCTTTCTGGAAAACAGAGCTGCCTTGTCTACCACTTGCCTTTTCATTACAGACTCCTACTCATAGGTCTAATTTCTGGAATCGAAGGTTTAGTCTCGTCTGGCACAACTACAGCCAAAAAAATGAACTTGAATAAGCAACATCAGGATTTTTTTGTGCGTGGGTGTTCAAAACCGTTTAGAAATTATCCTGGAAGTTGGAAAACAAAACCTAACGCAGGAAAGTAGTGGGTGGAGATATCGCCCTTTCCAAAAAAGTTATACGCCCACATTTCTCGTGACCAAGCGGACACACCCTCCTGCTCCTGCTGCGGTTACAGTATACAAAATGCCAGTAAACAGATTCCAACAGGAGTTATGTTTACCTCAATAAGCCTCTCAAACATGTGAGCCAGTGGAAGGAAGGAAATGAGACAATCATCTTGGTTAGGGAAAATGACTTTCTGCAACGACAGGAGATCAGAAAAAAAAAGTGAAAAACACTGTGTGGTACAGCAACTGCTGCAACAAATGCAAGAAGAATTCACTTACATCTGTGACTTTGAGAAAGCCTGCGAAATCAGCTACAACATTCCCATGGCTGAGCATGACACCCTTTGGATTTCCTGTTTTTTTTTTTTTGGAAACAAAACAAGAAGTGTAACACAGGACATTAGACAGAGAAGCAGGGTAGTGAATGTCATCTGGCACAGCTACAAGAAATTCCTAAGCACTGATGTCTCACTTCTTGAGAATTATTTTCATTCAGAGATTATTGGCGTAGGCAGTAGATTCAGGGATTTCTTTTTTCCTTAAATGCTGTGGAGTTTCCATATTCAGTTTTATATTTTGGCCATCTGAGATTCTTATATTGAAATGTTTGCTTTGACATGGATACATGGATATAAAATCCAATATATTCCACGCAGTGCACTTGTTGGAGGTTTATTCTAGAGCAGTCATGTCCAAGTTGTTCCACAAAGGGCTACTGTGGCTGCAGGTTTTGATCTCTGTCATCAGACAACTGATTGGTTGAGCTATGAACTCTTGTTTGATGGGAACAAAAAATAATAATAAAAAAAAAACAGCAGCCACAACTGGCCCTTTCTGAAACACTTTGGACAAGCCTGTTCTGGAGTGTCAAAAATGTTTGTCTGGGGCGGGGACGGGAGCATGAGTTCAATCAAGTCCAAATAATTGGGGCACTGGTGGCTTAGTGGTTAATGAACTGGAGTTGGGTCCAAAGGTCTCCAAGTCTGAATCTGCCAGGCTACACTGTTCACTTTGGTGATGGATGTAATGGGGAGGACCCATTCTGTTGTATACTGTGGTGTGGCTCACAATGTCACCAAGACATTTGGCTGTTTGAGACAGTGATGATCACACATCACAGTATATAACATGTATCGGAAATATTCATTAAATAATGTGCACTGTATGTCTGCTTAGAACAGATTAAAACAATAATTTACATTACCAGCATAAAAATACCATTCTTTTATTATGGACACAACATACTCATAACAACCTAAAATTCCTTTACTTTAAAGGAAAAAAAAGGGCTAAATCCATTCATCTTTTCACACAGGCAAGCACACTCCTAGAAAAATGCTCCTTCCTCTCTTTCGACTCCCACGGATACTTGTGACTAAGATTATTTGGAAGTGATTAACATCACCAAGCATTTAAACCGCATGTTAAAAAAAGGAGAGCAATTTCACAGATTTTCCGACAGAGGGCGCGCGTGCGCAGGAGAGCATTGTAACCGTGAACCTGCTGTAGCCGCTTCCTCCTTGTAAACCGACACCACTGTGTCCTCACATGAACTGTCCTTGCGTTCCTCGTCTCAGGCTGTTGGTTTCCACCATTAAGACAGAAGGAACCAATCCACGGTCGTTACTTTTTTTTTTTTTTCTGTGTCAAAAACGCGCTAAAAATCCTTAAACTACCACTGAATGAGTACCTGCAGTGACACAATCTTGTTGTTGCAATGTGTTTATTTTTAGAAAATAAAGAATTTTGAATTCCACAACAATGACATGACACTTCTGCAAACTAATAGCAGTTTTGCAGATTATTTTGGATTCCACTATAAATGATGAACATTTCATTATTCATCAGAATGATAAATATCGATTCTAATTTTTAATAATTTAAATACGGAATATTTAAAAGTGACAAACATACAGCACAGAAAATAATATCTATCTTTTTAAGAAATTAATGCCTTTGGATCCGCTACAACAAAAGTAGAGGAATAAAGAAATTTGTAAATGTTTCTTTTTCACCCTTTCTGTCACCGGTTCTGAGGTGCAGCAGTCTCCACGACTGACACACAAATCACACTGCCCCATACTGTGAGCCTGGAAACTGTAGTTCTAAAGCACATAATGGAAGTTATGCTGGTCAGGACAGTGCTTTGTTCAGAGCACATCAGTGGCAACCTGGAGCCTGGTGGAATAGAACCTGAAACTTTTAGGACCCAAGTCTGCTTCCTTAACTGCTACCAGAAAAATATAATTTATTATTTCCTTATATTCTGGTGGCAACAACGTTTTAGTGGTAGTGGTAGTATAGTATAGTATAGTTAGTAGGCAGATAACCATAACCATCCTTCTATTACCACTTGCTTGGTTGTAGGGGTATCTCCACGACTGTCATACCTTTCTGTGAGTTGGAGGCCCACTGGAGGCCAGCCGCCCTAACTGGGATTTGAACCTGCCCAGGTGGTCAACCTTGGAGTTTCACACCAATGACAGTGGCATTGCCTCTAGGCCAAAGTGAAGGCCCCAGCAGGTTTCAGTGTTTGTTTTTGTAGCCGATCTTATACAGGCATAATAAAGATCGCGACCAAACCAGGTGACAGATTAACAAGACAATTCCATGAGTAACCAAACCTTCTTTGTTTGCCCCGCCCTAAGGCAACAAAACAATGTCAGTATCTTCTGGCCTGTCATCCTCTGAACCACGCTGTCAGCAAAGCATTCGTTTTGATTAATATTTCTGATTTGAAAACAATTCTGAAGAACTGAAAAGTAGTAATTGAAGTGTATTTGATGCAAGTACGCAGCACAGGGTGTGTGGCGTCTTTGACTGATTTGCTGGTGGTGCATAAGTAAACATAACTTCCCTTTTCACTCAGAGATTACATTTGAAGGATATAAAATGTGTGTGTGTTAATTTGATGTATGCATTTGATGCTATGTAAAAAAAAAAAAAAGACCAAAGGGACAAAATCATCATTACCTGTGGTTCCACTGGTGAAACATACAATGGACAGGTCATCAGGTGCCGGTGGCTGTAAAAAAAAAAAAAAAAAAGAGAAGGAATGTGAAGCTCTTAAACTCTTAAATGTTAATTATTTGAATAGCATTGTTAAGATTTCTTTGCGTTTGGACAATTCTTTAGCTTTGCAGCTCTTGGTGATTACATTAATATGACTCTCATATCCTCATGGTTACCATTTTTTAGAAGACGTTTCCACACTTTAAAGCTGCGATATTAAAAACAAGTACTTACTACAGGTTTTCTGTAGTGTTCCCTGCCAAGAGCCTGGAAAGACAGGGAAAAAAAAGAACCTCTCAATGATTATTGGCCAAAACTGTGAGATTGAGACTTTTATTTTCTCAAAGAGACTTTTATTTTCTTCAAAAAATATTTTTTTTAATAACATTGAGATCAGGCTATTGAAATGCCTCCATTCCGTTGGTCTTTGATGAACACATGTTTGAGTTTTCTGATCACAGCTGCTGTGATGAAGTCTCTTTTCTAGTCTGTGCCTCAGTGAGTTCCTGTAAACAGAGTCACTGACAGTAAAGGCAGGTCTGTTACACATCAACCCAGCAGAGAGTCTTTCTCTCTGCTGGAGCACTTCCCAGAAATGTGACTGACTGAGGAGTGTTAAATAATGTTGGGTGTTTATTGTTAGGGCTTATAATGACTGTAATTTTGAATGCAATTGCAAACGGACATTAAATCAGTTTCTATTATGATTTTCAGATTTTCAGATAATTTAATCTTAGGACACACTTTGTTTTGGGGTTTTACACTTTATACATGCAATTTATATACCTATATATATTAAAACATATATATTTATACATGTCGTGCATTGAGGGTCTAAGGAAGCAGAGAAGGCCTCAGGTTCTAATCCACCAGCTGCCACTGAGGTGCTCTGATCATAGCACTGTCCCGACCCACATAGTAAATATTTTAGTTTTTTTTACACACTTACAGTATATACTTGGCATATATTAATAAAGTATGCTTATATACGCTGTATATGTAAACTCTAAATACCATATACTGGTACAAAAAAATGTGAACTTAGAACTTAGATTTTTTTTTACTTGGATGACACGACAATGTTGGATTATTATGGGAGTCTGAGCAAACTTTTATTTTGCCACAATTGATTTATTTTGAAATAATAAATAAGTACAACTGAAATAGATTTTTTCACTGTGTCCCAAATAAGCTACAGACCAACACTGGTCCCCAAACCAGGGGTTGCAGGCCTCTGATTCAGACTATAAATCTTTGTTTGGATTTGTTCTATCATTGTTTGCTGGTAGATGTTGCACCAAACTGTTAGATGTTTACTTGTTTATGAGACTGAACCTAAACTGTTCTTTCTTTGAACTTTATCTCCATTCTTTCTATGCAGGTCACCGTGCACGTTTACTCTCTCTGGTGCAAATGGTATTTGGTGCGTCATTAAAATCCATCTGACCCTGAGACTTGCACAATAGCAAGCAGTCAACAAATCGCATAAGCATTTTATCCGTTGACTATTGTCAGAAGGAATTGTAATAAGCAGTAGGATACTTGGTTTTTGGTTCCACAATGAGGAAACGATGAGTTAAGATATAAATAACATTGGGTCACACCTCCACTTCCTGTAAGGACTGCACATGGACATTACAGTCCTTGGCGCTCTTCACGAGGGCAGAGTCAAAGGCGTCCATGAGGATAATTTGCTGCAGGCCCGGAGTCTCTTTTCGTGCCACGTTGTCCAGCAGCACTTGCGCTTTCTCGATTTTGTCACAGATCACCGTGGTGATTTCAGCTGAAATGACACATGGACACAATCCTTTGCGTGAATAAAGGAAGAATAAAAAAAGAAAAGCAGAACAAACGTTCTCGTCTATATTTGTATGGTTTTGCTACAACTGGAACGACACTGACATGTTGTAGGGGTGTGACGATTCACTCTCACATAACGATCTGATTCATGTCTTGATTCACAGGTTACGATCCGATTCAGGAACAATATTAAACGATTAAAAAATATTAAACGATCGATCCAGTTCAATATCATTCGGCTCAGTTCGTTCCAAACTGATTAATTTAAACCCCTAATATACACTATATATATATATACATATATAGTGTATATTATAATATACACTATATATATATATATATATAGTGTGTATATTAGGGGTTTAAATTAATCAGTTTGGAACGAACTGAGCCGAATGATATTGAACTGGATCGATCGTTTAATATTTTTTAATCGTTTAATATTGTTCCTGAATCGGATCGTAACCTGTGAATCAAGACATGAATCAGATCGTTATGTGAGAGTGAATCGTCACACCCCTACAACATGTCAGTGTCGTTCCAGTTGTAGCAAAACCATACAAATATAGACGAGAACGTTTGTTCTGCTTTTCTTTTTTTATTCTTCCTTTATTCACGCAAAGGATTGTGTCCATGTGTCATTTCAGCTGAAATCACCACGGTGATCTGTGACAAAATCGAGAAAGCGCAAGTGCTGCTGGACAACGTGGCACGAAAAGAGACTCCGGGCCTGCAGCAAATTATCCTCATGGACGCCTTCGAC